>CAUYQG010110367.1:0-24283 GCA_963574415.1 Tarsius wallacei | reverse complement strand
AAAAAAATTAGCCAGGCATGGTAGCGCGCACCTGTAGTTCCAGCTACTTGGAAGGCTGAGGCGGAAGGATCGCCAGAGCCCAGCAGGTCGAGGCTGCAGTGGCCGGGAGCGGCCACTGCACTCCAGTCTGGGTGACAGAGTGAGACTCCAACTCAAAAAAAAAAAAAATTGTTTTGCCAGGCTCGGCGTCTCAGCCTGTAATCTCAGCGCTTTGGGAGGCCGAGGTGAGTGGATTGCCTGAGCCTGCAGGTTCGAAACCTGCCTGGGCAACTTGGCAAGACCTCATCTCTACAATAAATCAAAAATTAGCCGGGTGTGGTGGCACGCATCTGTAGTTCCAGCTGCTTGGAAGGCTGAGGCAGAAGGATCGTCAGAGCCCAGCAGGTTGAGGCTGCAGTGGCAGGGAGCGGCCACTGCACTCCAGTCCGGGTGACAGAGTGAGACTCCAACTCAAAAAAAAAAACAAAAACAAAAACAAAAAATTGTTTTTATAGTAAAATATTGAAAGGGACTGGGCGTGTGATGCCTAGAATTCCAGCACTTTGGGAGGCCAAAGTGGGAGGGTTACTTGAAGCTAGGGGTTCAAGACCAGTCTGGTCAACATAGCAAGACCCTGTCACTACAAAAAAGTTAGGCTTGTGTGGTGGTACATGCCTGTAATCCCAGCTACTTGGGAGGCTGAGACAGAAATATTACTTGAGCCTTGGAGTTCAAGGCTGCCATGAGGTGATATGATTGTACCACTGTACTACAGCCTGGGCGACAGAACAAGACCTGTTTAAAGAAAAAAAAGAGTTAATATTACAGTTTTCCACTAGGTTTTTAGAGTCTGGCCTTGTCTCTCAGCACTTCATCCCTACCTGCTGGATGGTCAATATGTTGACCCTCGACTGGTCCCAGGCAAGGCAAGACTATCTATTCTCATCCTGCCATATTTTCCCAGCCTTTTGTGTAAAGTGTTCTACTTTCTGAGCAATGATCATAATGAAATTGTAATATTGGGCCAGGTGCAGTGGCTCATACCTGTAATCCCAGTACTTTGGGAGGTAGAGGCGAGAGGATTACCTAAGCTCAGGAGTTCGAGACCAGCCTAAGCAACATGATGAGACCTTGTCTCAAGAAAGAAAGAAAGAAATTGTAATATTGTAGTGCTTATTGTTTGCTCTAGTGTCAGCATTGTAAATGTTTTACCTTTTAATCTTGACATAATGCCGTGAAAGGTGTGTGTATAGTTGCATGTTACAAATAAGGAAACAGATTCAGAGAGGTTGTAGGTTTCAGGACCAACAAGTGATAGAGCTGGCATTCAAATCTATGTCTAACTCAAAGCTAGTACTTTTTCACCACTCTACCCATAGGCCCTCTTCCCCACTGAAATGTCTATGGTGTGGGTCCTCTCCTGCCAATTTTTATCAGCCTGACTGGCCTTGAAATGTTGATGAAACAGCCAATCAAGGATCTCTACTGTGACTCTACACAGACCCACCACAGCCCAGTTCTGAATCCCCACTTGGTGAGGGGAGGACCAGAGATGGGGTGAAGGGTCATGAGCACTTCCCTGGTTCTCCCACACACAGTACAGCTTTGTCCCAGTGCTTCAACCCCTATTCCCCAGATTGCAACCTGTTCTCAGGGCACTTGCTTCCTCTTCCCATTCTCTCTGCAGACTGAAGGCTCCTCGGGTGCAACAGAGAAAATGAAGAAGGGGTTGTCTGACTTCCTAGGGGTGATTTCAGATACCTTTGCCCCCTCACCAGACAAAACCATTGACTGCGATGTCATCACCCTGATGGGCACGCCCTCTGGCACAGCTGAGCCCTACGACGGCACCAAGGTATTCACTGGCAGCCTTCCCTGCAGATGCCCTACGGCACTAGGCTTTAGCTTCCAACCTGTGCTCACAAAAGCAGCACATGTTCAAGCCAAAAAAATAAGCTTAAGTGTATAACTAAATTGGAGAATACCAGTAAGTAGAAGGTAATTATTTCCAAACCCATAATCCTGTCACCCAAAGAGACCCCCTGATTTCTCATTGGTATATAATCTTCCATTTCTTTTTGTAAACACCATTTGGGTTCTTTTCTTTTTAACAAAAAAGGCACTTTGTGCATATAATTTTGTAACCTACCTTAAAAACATTTACAACAGACTATTAACATCTTTCCTAATTACTACCATTTTTAATGTCTTAAAATTCTTACAAGTGTACAACATTTATTCAGTTATTTCCCTAAAGTTGTACACTTGGATTCCTTTCAGCTTTCAACTCTAATAAGGACCACTATGGAGAACATCTCTAGAGGCATCATCTTCTCCACATTTGAATTATTTAAGACTGATTTCCAATGGGAAGAAGTGTCTAGGTGGGGGTGGGGGTGTCTTCAGAACACTTAAATCAACAACCATGGTAGTGTATTTCTCCTGCATTTCATTTTCTATTTCATGTAGTGTTTACTTCTAAATCCACAGTGTGGTATCATAGCAGTTGGGACATCTGATAGCATTTTATCACATTGAATTTTCATTCCAAATGTTCTGATCTTCAAGCACGTTTTTCAGCACTAGTATTAGTGCCACCACTTAGTGAGCTTGTGAGCAGAATTGTGAAAATGTTTAAAAGATGGAATTTTTTTCTTTCCTTGAGTTGGAGTCTCACTCCATCGCCCAGGCTGGAGTGTAGTGGCAAGCTCCCGGCCACCACAGCCTCGACCTGCTGGGCTCATGTGATCTTTCCACCTCAGCCTACCAAGTAGCTGGAACTACAGGCACGTGCCACCACGCCTGGCTAATTTGATTTATTGTAGAGACAAGGTCTCTCCAAGTTGCGTGGGTGAGTCAGGTAATCCATTCTCCTCAGCCTCCCAAAGTGCTGGAATTACAGGCTGAGCCACCGAGCCCAGCCAAAAGATGGAATTTTAAGTTATGATGACAGTGAATTATCACCAAAACCACTTGCTGAAGTTCTGATGCAGACAGACAGCCCATGCTTCATGCAATACCGAGGAAGGAAGGTGGGCTGTTTACCAGCTAAAATTTGCCACCATATGACCCAGGTGGGAATACAGTTTACACATCATTTGGCAGACTGGTTCTAAAATTAAAGTTTTGATGAATGGTTTTAATTTGGGGGAGCTGCATCATTTCTAAATTTGCCCCAAATGTGGACTTTATTAACATATTGGCACTGACATTTTTCAGATTTTACATACTTCAGAAGCATTTTATACATATAATTTTGTAGCCTGTTTACATTTTATTTCCTTAGTTCCCTGGGTGAAAGACCATTTTTCTGGGAGCCTCAGTTTTGGACTCATAGCCCAGTGCTCCACTGCCTGTGTGCCACAGTGTTAATTGACAAGTGTCTTGTGGGTATAGTAGTCAGCAGGGGAGAATCTGGGTTGTGGTTGGTTGGGCACCCTAGCAGAGAAGAGGTACTTTCTGTACCTGGAACCTTAGAATTTCTGTTCTTTTTCTTACAGGCTCGCCTTTATAGCCTGCAGTCAGACCCAGCAACCTACTGCAATGAACCAGATGGTGAGAGGGTAGCAGTGAGGGGATGGGCTTATAGAGCATGTTGACCAAAAGGATCTGGGCTATGGGCTCTGTTCATCTCAGGTAGCAGAGGCGGTGTGCCCTCCTATGTGGAGGTCCCACAGTGGGGCTAGTGTGTACCTTACACCCTGTGGGATGGGTTAATTGTTCTCTTGTTCTCTTTTCCTCCCTGAACCTGAGCTATCCTTACCCCCCGCTGCAGAGACTCTTTTGCCCCCCTCATCCTTCATCCTCTCATCTCAGCCTCCCTCTCAGCCTCGCTGCCCTACTTGCCTTCCCTTCAGCTTCTGTTTGCTAAGTCCCTGCCATGCAGCAGGCCTCATGCTGGGAACTGGAGCTGAGCTCAGATTTTTATTTTTATTTTTTTTATTTTTTTGAGTAGAAGTCTCACTCTGTCACCCAGGCTGGAGTGCAGTGGCACACTCACAGCCACTGCAGCCTAGGCCAGCTGGGCTCAAGTGATCCTTCTGCCTTAGCCTTCCAAGTAGCTGAAACTGTAGGCATGCACCACCATGCCTGGCTAATTTTTTTGTTTATTGTAGAGATGCAGTCTTGCTAAGTTGCCCAGGTCAATCTCAAACCCCTGGACTCAGGCAGCCCTCTCACCTCCACCTCCCAAAGTGCTAGGATTACAGGTGTGAGCCACCGCACCCAGCTGAGCTCAGAATTTAGCCAAATCCTCAGCCCTGTCCAGTCCTCTGGGAACTGACTGTTAAAAGGGAGAAACAGGAAACAGTGAATAAAGCAGAGGTGGTAAAGAGTGGGATGGCTGTCTCCACAGATGGAGAGGCAGTGGGAGCCCAGAGGAATGCACTTGACCCAGCCTGGGCACCTGGGAAGTGATGCTTGAATTGAGGTTGTAAGGATAAATTGGAAGTAAACTAGTTTTACTTTTACAAGTGAGGCAGGACATTCTAGCAAAGGTAACAGTATATTTGAAGGCTGAGAAAGAGCAGGGAGTACCCAGCCTTTTGGTGATGCTGGATTAAAGCTTGGCATGTGAGGGAATGAAGGCAGCAAGAGCTGCTGGTGGGAGCCAGAGTGTGCCAGGCTTTGTGTGTCAGACCAAGCAGCTGAAATTCCTTCTAAAAGGCTCATAGTAGTAGTTCTAGACCTCTTTTTAGTCACAAAGGCCTTTAAAAATCTCTTGAAAATGACAAGCCCTCTCTCCACAAATTGCTGTGTGCAGTATGGAAATTCTGTGGCCCTTTTAAACCCATGTGGACCCTAGCTTGAAAAGCCCTCTTGTAGAGATCTATTGAAGGATTTTGAGGCCTGAAGTGATCACCTTTTGTAAAGCAGCCCTTGGGGTAGTGTTGTAAAGGATCAAATAGAGGGGGAGAGACAGAAGACAGGAAGACAGTTAGGAGACTGGGTGGGAATCCCCATGTCAGAGCTGAGGCCAGAAGGTGTCAGAATGAAGAAGGTATGCATACAGGAAACACTGAGGTATGGAGGCCAGAGTGATTGGATAAGGCAGGAGATAGGATGGCCCTGGGTGTCCAGTGGATTGCTGGTGGGAAGAAGAATGAGCACACAGTGTGTTTGTAGCAACTCTATAGGTGGAAGTATCCACAGGATACCTGGACCTTTGAATCTGGAGTCCAGAAGGGTAGTCTGGGCTGCAGGAGAGACATAGGAATTATCAGTGGAAGGAGGAGGTTGAAACTCATGGTTTTGTGGAGGGAATCTTGAGAAAAAAAAGTGAGAAGAGATAAGGAAAAGAAAGGAAAATGAAGAGCCCACAAAGACACAGAACAGCCAAGAAGTGGGAGGAAAATAACCAGAGTGAGAAGCCAGGAGAAAAGAGAGCTACAAGAAGAAAGCAGTGGCTCCCAGGGCCAGAAATGGTAGGGTGATCACAAGAGGGAAGACAGAGAAGTAGCCATTGGCTCTGGTAGTTGGGTTCATGTGACCTGCAAACAACTGTTTCAGAGGGAAGCAGATTCAGTAAGCCAAGTGCAGTGGGCTAAAAAGTGAGCAGGGATACGAGAGAATGGAGACTGCAGCCCCTTCTGGAGTTCACTTACGTGCCACACCCTGATCTCAATGAGGCCTACCACCCCTTCACCTTGCTTGACCCCCCGCTTTGGACCAGATGACTCTGAAAAACCCTTAAGCTTTCCTCATTGTCTGTGTCCAGGCTTAAGTATGTTCTATAAGCCCAGTGTTTTTTCCCTAGACCAAGGGAACTGACCATCAGCGTCTGTCCCTCTGCAGGGCCCCCGGAATTGTTTGATGCCTGGCTTTCCCAGTTCTGCTTGGAGGAGAAGAAGGGGGAGATCTCAGAGCTCCTTGTAGGCAGCCCCTCCATCCGGGCCCTCTACACCAAGATGGTGAGGGCCCAGCCTGCAGGACCTCAGCCAGCTTCAGGCTTGAGGTGGTGGGAGGTGGGAGGGACATGACCAGAGTCATGTGGAGTTCTCTGGCCCAGAAAACAGTGGGAGACCTTGTAGAGCTAGACCAGCCATGTCCCGAGCTGCATGGGAGAAGCTGATTGGCCAGGCTTCTGGCAGTCAGAGAATGGTAAGAAATGGAAGGGCCATCAAAGCCTGATGGGAGTTCTTTTCTTCCTCCTTGGCCAACTGGGCCCAGAAGGTGAATCTGGCTGAAACTTCAGTGGGGTAGAAGTGCTCACACAATCACTGCTAAGCCACCTACTATCTGAAATCCAGATTGGCTGGGAGTAGACTGATAAGGTTGGGATGCACACAAACACTCCCAAAGTCTCATGTCCACTTCTGCCTCCTTCCAGGTTCCAGCAGCTGTTTCCCATTCAGAATTCTGGCATCGGTATTTCTATAAAGTCTATCAGCTAGAGCAGGTATGCTGGTCTGTCCCAGGGAGGTCCCCACTCAGCCTGGGGGGAAGTGGCTGGATTTTGTTGAGGGAAGAAAGGGGCACAGGTGCTCTAGGATCAGAACCAGGGTCTGGGGGAAGGGTGCCCTGACTTCACCTGGCCATCTGCTTCCCTACACTCAGGAGCAGGCCCGGAGGGATGCCCTGAAGCAGCGGGCAGAACAGAGCATCTCTGAAGAGCCTGGCTGGGAGGAGGAAGAAGGTAAGAGGTATTGAGAGGTGATGGGCAAGTGACAAGTCCTGTCCTTTGGGAACTTTCGTGGCCATGTTCTCTGAAGTCTGGAGGCTTGGTGCCCAGGGAAGAGTAAGGAATGAGCACACTGCATGTGCTGAGGATAGGCAAAGCTAATGAAGGGATGTTGAACAGGACTGGTGGAATCCCGAGTTTAGGTACAGAAGTCACATGTGCCACCACTTGGTCCAGATTCCCCTTCTAGCTCATAGACCAGTTACTTCTTAGTCACTGGAGAACCTACTGAAAATCCAGATTCCCTTCTCTACCTTCTAAATAAGACTCTATAAGGATGCAGCCAAATGTGTTTTTTGTTTTTTTTTTTTGTAGAGACGAGGTCTCACCAAGTTGCCCAGGCTGGTCTCGAACCGCCGGTCTCAGGCAATCCTCTCGCCTTGGCCTCCTAAAGTGCTGGGATTATAGACTTGAGCCACTGCATCCAGCCAAAATGTGTGTTTTTAACAAACTTCCTTAGTGATTTGAATGCCCAGCCTGGCTTGGGAACCACTGAGTTAGGGAGGGAACTGAGCATCGTCTAGCTGGTAGCTCAGCTTAGAAGAGCATGCTGAAGCCTCCTGGATGATATAGTATTAACACATTTATTAAGCTTGTACTGTGTGCCCAGCCTGTACTAAGAGCTCTACATGGAGTCCTTACCACAATTTCATTATCCCTCCTTTACCAATGAGGAATATACCTAGGATGTAGCAGAGCCTGACCTGAACCCAAGAGTGACTCATTTTCAGTCCTTGGCTTTCTAATATATAACACCACCTTAGACTGCATTGTTGTAAGCCCACCAGGCATTAGGCCCCAGGGGCAGGCAGGGAGGATCTGCAGAAGAACTATGACAGCAAGGGGGTGAGGAATATGGCGCTATCTTGTCTTGATCAGAATAAACTTTGGCAGGAAGCTGAGTACTTCAAGGATGTTTTGGGCAGGCCCAAGTACATTGCCCTTTTCCCCCTTTCTCTCTCTACAGAAGAGCTTGTGGGCATTTCACCCACATCCCCAAAAGAGGCAAAGGTTCCTATGGTTGAAATTTCAACATTCCCTGAAGGAAGACCTGACCCCCAGAACCCCTGTGAAGAGAATCTGGTGACCCCAGTTGAGCCCCCAACAGAGGTGACTCCATCAGAGAGCAGCGAGAGCATCTCCCTTGTAACACAGATTGCTAACCCTGCCACTGCACCCGAGGCACCAGTGCTGCCCAAGGACCTGTCCCAAAAGCTGCTAGAGGCATCTTTGGAGGAACAGGGCCAGGCTGTGGATGTGGGTGAGACTGGACCCCCACCTCTAGTTCACTCCAAGCCCCTACCCCCTCCTGCCCATCCCGGCGGCCCAGAGCCCAGGCCTCCAGCCAGAGTAGAGACTCTAAGGGAAGAAGTACCCACAGACTTGCGAGTGTTTGAGCTGAACTCTGACAGCGGGAAGTCTACACCCTCCAACAATGGAAAGAAAGGTAGGTCTGGAGGTCCAAGCCCGGGGGTTATGTGGGGGCAGGTCCACCTTGCAAGGCAGACTCGTTTCCTTGTCCCTTGTTAGGATCCTAGGAGCAGATTTTTTTCACTTGTGACACAAATGATGACAACTATTATATATTGAGTTTTGCTACCATATTTCATCAATTCTCAGGTGCACATAATCTCTGAAATAAGAATGTGTCTTGGGGTCTTAAGAGTCAACAAAGGCTGGGCTCGGTGGCTCAGCCTGTAATCCCATGCTTTGGGAGGCCGAGGTGAGTGAATTGCCTGAGCCTGTGGGTTCAAGACCTGCCTGTGCAACTTGGCAGGACCTCATCTCTATAATAAATCAAAAATTAGCTGGGCGTGGTAGCACATGCCTGTAGTTCCAGCTACTTGGAAGGCTGAGGTGGAAGGATCGTCGGAGCCCAGCAGGTCGAGGCTATGGTGGCCGGAAGCGGCCACTGCACTCCAGTCTGGGTGACAGAGTGAGACTCCAACTCAAAAAAAAAAAAGAGTCAACAAAAAAAGATTGATGCAAGATCCCGTGCTGTTTGTTTTGTTTTGTTTTATTTGAGCCGGAGTCTCTCTGTTGCCCAGGCTGGAGCACAGTGGCATGCTCTGGCTACCGCAGCCTCAACCTGCTGGGCTCAGGCAGTCCTTCTGCCTCAGCCTCCCAAGTACCTGGAACCACAGGCACACGCCACCATGCCCAGCTAGTTTTTTAATTTATTGTAGATACGAAGTCTCACCATGTTGCTCAGGCTGGTCTCGAACCCCTGAGCTCATGAAATCCTTGCCTCTGCCTCCCAAAGTGCTGGGATTGCAGGCATAAGCCACCATGTCCGTCCCCTGTGTAATCTTAGAAAAGTCATTTGGCTTCAATTTTATTAGGCGATGTATAAGCAAAGCTTATACATACAGTCCAAAGAAGAATAAAATGAACACCCTTGAACTTACAATGACCCAGCTTCAGTAATAGAGCTTCAGCTTCTTATCTGTATAATGGAATTTTAGACTGAAGACTTGGAGTTTTTGTCGAAGGACAGCCTCTGTAACTGCAAGAATTAAAGGACGAAGGTATCCCTGGTGTCAACTTTTTGCCACACCCAAAAATACCTCTCCAGAGAGCTGATTGTCAACAAGAACCCTCCCCCAACCCTCTACACTACACTGCTGTCTTTGCTGATGCTCGGCACCACTCAAAGCTTGCCCAGCAGGTGAGGCCTGGCCTGCTGATGCAGTGAGGAACAGATCTGTGGTAGACAAGACATGGACCCTACCCACCCCTACCCTGCTCCCTGATGGAAACCATCAGGCTTTCATTCTCCAACCCAATGCTTCCCTTCTGACTCTGATTCAGTGAGGTCATCCATTGAGCTCCTACCTGCTCTTTATGAGACAGTGAGGGGGGAGGGGCAAAAGTTACTGTCTTGGTGAGGAATCATGAAACAGGATGGGCCACGCTGGAGGGGTTCAGACAAAGAAGGACTCTCTGGGCATCAGCAGGTGCTTCACCAAGGACACAGGACTTACATAGGAGAGTTGGAGACTTTGGGGCAGATGTGGGGCAGTGGTAGTCCAGGCTGAGGGGGCCTACAAAGTCCATATAGCAGAGAACATTGGGCACATTTAAAGGGACCACCGCCCACTTTTCTTGTCTCCCAGGAGAGGGAGGTACAAGAAGGGTGGACAGGTTGACTCAGAAATAGAAGTTGAGGCTAGCCATCGTGGCTAATTTTCTGATTTATTGTAGAGATGAAATCTCACAATGTGCCCAGGCTGGTCTCGAACCCCTGGGTTCAAGCAATCCTCTCACCTCTGCCTCCCAAAGTGCTGGGATTACAAGCGTGAGCCACCGCGCCCGGCCAGAACTTAAGAATATAAAACCTTAAGCTGGATTCAAAAGGTTGGACTTGGTGCCATAAAGCAGCACAGAATGGAGCCTAAGGGCTTGGGTTTTGGAGTTCAGACAGTCCTGGGTTCAAATCCCAACTTTGTTTCTAGCCATGTGGTCTTCTCTAAGTCTCTGTTTACTCCTCTGTAAATTGGGGATAATTCTTTCATGATAGACCTTCAATCAGGGAAGAAATTTGGGTAGAACTTTGCTTTGGTGAAATGATAATAGTAACAGTCTCTGAGTATTCTGTGTGTCTAGATCTATGCTAAGCATTTGCAATGCATATCACTACATCCTCACAAAAGCCCTATGAGAGCTGTGTGATTTTTCTAGTGTTAGGAAACTGAGATCAACCACTCCACCCAGTAAATATTTAGAATAATGTGAAATAGTCCTGTAGGATACTGGAGCGTAGGTGATGAGCCTGCCAGGTGTAGTAGGTTGCTGGGTGGTCCTAGGGCCCATGGAGTTAGTGGTCATAGATTTTAAGTAAGACTGTCAGTCTTGTGCTTTTGTTCAGCCACACATTCAGTTGTTCAGGCACAGGCACAGAGCAGATGGGGAGTTGGATTTAGCCAGGGTTCAAGTTTGGCCAGGTAATAAAACAGTGAATAAAAAGAAGCAAGTCCAAGTATACACAAGAAGTGATCAAACGTTGGCTCATGGAATCTGAGCTGGGTAAGGGAGGGAATGAGGGTGTGAAACGGTAGGAGGGTGAAGGACTGTAAGTTCTGTTTGGAATTGGGCTGCAAAGGGGGTGGTCAGAAAAATATTAGTAGTGGATGGAGACAGGATGACATTGAGATTATGGGGGAGGTGTGATTCAGGCTCTTTGCCACCCTGCTGTGCCTGCTGCCTCTGCTGTACTTGGGGCCTGTGAAAGGAGGGCTGTGGATATGCTGAAGAAGAGGCACCAGAAGCAGTTGGTCAGTTAGGTGGGGGGACCCCAGGGTCTTGGATTAGATTAGGTGGGACAGAGGGAACAGACTAGCGGGATTGTCTCTTTTTTTTTGAGTTGGAGTCTCTCTTTTTTTTTTCTTTTTTTTGAGTTGGAGTCTCACTCTGTTGCCCAAGCTGGAGGGCAGTAGCACACTCATGGCCACCCCAGCGTCGACCTGCTGGGCTCCAGCGATCCTTCCTCCTCAGCCTTCCAAGTGGCTGGAACTACAGGCATGCACTATCACATCCACTTAATTTTATTTTATTTATTGTAGAGATGAGGTCTCACCAAGTTGTCCGGGCTGGTCTCGAACCCGCGGGCTCCCAAAGTGCTGGGATTACAGGCTGAGCCACCCGGCCTGGAGTCTCACTCTGTTGTCACCCAGGCAACAACACTCACAGCCACCGCAGCCTCAACCTGGTGTGCTCAGGTGATCCTTCTGCCTCATCCTTCCAAGTAGCTGGAACTACAGGCATGTGCCACCACACCTGGCTAATTTTTTGTTGTTGTTGTAGAGATAAAGTCTCGCCTTGTTGCCCAGGCTGGTCTTGAACCCCTGGGCACAGCAATCCTCTCATCTCGGCCTCCCAAAGGAGTAAGTCTTAAAAGGAAGAATGGAGACTTGGAAACAGAGTGACTCATTGTCCCTCTTGTGCCCACATCCTAGGATGACATGAGGCTTGTTCTCTGGATGCAGCAGAGCTCTTGGGATGGCCTAGCCACAGGTTCTCCCGTGATCCCAGGGTGATCCCTGTCATTGCAGAGCTACTTCCCACCTGCATTTTTGTCCTTGGAAACACCTGATCTGAGAGACTGAACTTATCCTACTCAGTAGGGAAGAGGAGGGAAAATTGGGACAGGACTGTGGCCTGTGGCCTGTAAGGATCCTGGGGGTTAAAGTCTTGCTTCATGGCTGACTGTGACTTGGCAGTAGTTTCTGCTTCCACTTCAGAGACCAGTTAAACAGAATAAAGTGAGCTGTGAGTGACAGCACTGCTAGGTTAATCATCACCTGAAAACTGCCTCTCTCCAAAACAAAACCATCCTGAAGTCTTAAATTGTTTACTGGATCAGTTCTCTGCCCCATGCATAGTAGACAGGACAGGATGGTAGGGGGAGGCAGATGGTGGAGAGAACCCAGCTTCACAACTCCCTCCGCCACCTGAAGCCTTTTCTTTTGTCATCTGTAAACTAGACCTGTTAATACCTACCCCAGAGGTGGATGTGAAGTATTCCAGAAATGTCCGCTGATACTCTGTTCTCTATCCCTAAAAGGGTCTGCCCTAGCATTTAAGCATGAAAGGGGAGTTTACAGTCCCTAGAGGACAGTCTAAGGTATGAAAAGCTGTTGGGACCACAGCCGAAGTTCTAAAGTGAGACGTCAGCCAGAGGTCTAGCTTCTAACACGCAGGAGGCCTGCACTGACTGATAGCCACAGGGAGACTGAGATGCAAAGTCAGAAGAACTTTGGGGGTCTTGATGGTAGGTCTGTCCTGACTTTCTCTCGAGCCATGTGCAAATAACTTAACTCTGAGACAAGGCCTTTAGAAGAAATGTGGCTCCATGTGTTAAATATCCACAATGTGTCTATGTAACAGGTACTTTACTTAGACTGTAAAGTCATCCCCTAACATCATTTTTTTCAAACTGCAGGCCCAGGTCTACACAGAATTTCCCAGGTATCTGTTTATAATGCAGAATCCCTGTCTACTCCCTAGACCTACTGAATCGCAGTTGGGAGTGGGGCCAGGCTACGAGCCACATTTTTTTTTTTTTTTTGAGTCAGAGTCTTACTCTGTCCCCCTAACTGGAGTGCAGTGGCATGCTCACAGCCACCGCAGCCTTGACCTGCTAGGTTCAGGTGATCCTTCTGCCTCAGCCTTCCAAGTAGCTGGAACCACAGGCACACGCCACCACTCCCGGCTAATTTTTCATTTATTGTAGAGACGAGGTCTCGCCATGTTGCTCAGACTGGTCTTGAATCCCTGAACTCAGGCATTCCTCTTGCCTCTACCTCTCAAAATACTGGGATTACAGGTGTGTGCTACCACACCCGGCTGGAATCCACATTCTGATAAATTCCTCCAGTGGTTCTTTTCAAAGAAGGTGGTTTTATACCTATTCATAGATCGAAACTCAGAATAATTTGTGCAAGCCTACACAGAGGATAAAGGCAAATTCAACCCTAGTCTGCCTGGCTCCAGAGACCATGCCCTGTGGCTAGAAAAGATGATGCGGGGGTCTCAAATCTATAATCCCAGCACTTTGGGAGACTGAGGCAAGAGGGTTGCCTGCGTATGTGGGCTGGAGACCAGCCTGAGCAACATGATGAGACCTCATCTCTACAATAAATAAAAAAATTAGCTGGGCGTGATAGTGCATCCTTATAGATCTGGCTACTTAGAAGGCTGAGACGGAAGGATCTCCTGAGTCCAGCAGGTTGAGGCTGTGGTGGCTATGAGCGTGCCACTACACTCTAGCCTGGGCGATAGAGTGAGACCCCAACTCAAAAAATTTAAAAATTTAATTTAAAAAGAGTATGGCGCAAGGTACCTTATAAGGAATGTGGGGCAGGTTAGGGGAAGGTCTCAGAGCCTGAGTACCTGGTGAGGAGCAGGTTGGATAAAAGAAAGGTGGTTACAAGCCGGCCATGGTGGCTTGCGCCTGTAATCCCAATACTTTGGGAGGCCAAGGCAAGAAGATTGCCTGAGCCCAGGGGTTCATGACCAGCCTGGGCAACATGGTGAGACCTCATGTCTACAATAAATCAAAAAATTAGCTGGGTATAGTGGCCACACGCCTGTAGTTCCAGCTACTTGGAATGCTGAGGTGGAAGGATCACCTAAGCCCAGTAGGTTGAGGCTGTAGTGACCATCAGCGTGCCACTGCACTCCAGTCTGGAGTGAGACTCCAACTCAAAAAAAAAAAAAAAGGCCGGGCTCGGTGGCTCAGCCTATAATCCCAGCACTTTGGGATGCCGAGGGGAGTGGATTCCCTGAGCCCAAGCGTTTGAGACCAGCTCCGGCAACTTGGTGAGACCTTGTCTCTACAATAAATAAAAAATTAGCCAGGTGTGGTAGCGCATGCCTGTAGTTCCGGCTACTTGGAAGACTGAGACGGAAGGATCGCCGGAGCCCAGCAGGTCGATGCTGGGGTTGCCATGAGCGTGCCACTGCACTCCAGCCTGGGCAACAGAGTGAGATTCCAACTAAAAAAAACAAAACAAAACAAAAAAAGAAATGTATACATGTAAAGGTTATTACTAAGAGCCAAACTACACAAATCGTCTCTTTAAAAAAAGTATGTAGAGTATGATTCAATGTTGAAAATATGTTCAGAGGCATACACACATGCAGAAAAGATGAGCAAGATACCCAAAACACTAATAAGTTATCCCTAAGTGATAAAATCAGGGAGTAATTTTTCTTGGTGCTTTTTTTCTAAGATACACATTACTCTGCACTAGTTTTTTTCTTTTTTGGGGGGGGGAAGGTTGTTTTTTTGTTTGAGTTGGAGCCTCACTCTGTTGCCCAGGCTGGAGTGCGGAGTGCAGTGGTACGCTTATGGCCACCCCAGCATCGACCTGCTGAGCTCCGGCGATCCTTCCGTCTCAGTCTTCCAAGTATGTTCCATCTCAGTCTTCCAAGGATCACCTGAGCCCAGCATCGACCTGCTGGGCTCAGGTGATCCTTCCACTTCAACCTTCCAAGTAGCTGGAACTACAGGATTGCATCACCACACCCAGCTAAGTTTTTGATTTATTATAGAGATGAGGTCTTATCATGTTGCCCAGGCTGTCTGGAAGCTGCAGGCTCAGGCAATCCTCTTGCCTCTGCCTCCCAAAGTGCTGAGATTACAGGCATGAGCCACCATGCCTGGCCAACAATAGTATTTTTTTTTTTTTTTGAGTTGGAGTCTTACTCTGTCACCCAGGTTGGAGTGCAGTGGCACACTCAGGGTCACAAGCACTTCGACCTGCTGGGCTCAGGCGATCCTTCTGCCTCAGCCTTCCAAGTAGCTGGAACTGCAGGCACACAACACCGTGTCCAGCTAATTATCCTGGCACTTTGGGAGGCAGAGGTGAGAGGATTGCCTTAGCCCAGGAGTTCAAGACCAGGCTGGACAACTTGGTGAGACTTCATCTCTACAATAAATTTTTAAAAATTAGGCTGGGCTCAGTGACTCAGCCTGTAATTTCGGCACTTTGGGAGGCCGAGGCATGTGGATTGCCTGAGCCCACGGGTTCAAGACCAACCAGGCAACTTGGCAAGACCTCTTCTCTACAATAAATAAAAAATTAGCTGGGTGTGGTAGCGTGCGCCTGTAGTTCCGGCTACTTGGAAGGCTGAGGTGGAAGGAGCACCGGAGCCAACAGCAGGTTGACGCTGGAGTGGCCATGAGTGTGCCACTGCACTCTAGCCTGGGTGACGGAGTGAGACTTCAACTAAAAAAAAAAAATTTTTTTTTTTTAATTAGCTGGATGTCATGGCATGTGTCTGTAATTCCAGCTAATTGAAAGGCTGTGGTAGCCATGAGCATGCCCCTGCAGTCCAGCCTGGGCGAGAATGATACTTTACTTAAAAAAAAAACAAACTTGTAACCAAATATGGATGTTTTGAGCAGTGGTCATCAAACTTTAATAGGCACCAGGATCTCCTAGAGCAGGGGTTGGTAAACTTTTTCTGTATATTTTACTGTATATATATTTTTTCTGTAGGCTTTCTGGGCCATACACCTTCTGTCAAAACTTGTCAGCTCTGCTGTTGTAACACACAAGCAATACTTAAACAAATGGACATGGCTGTGTTTCAAAGTTTTATTTTCAAAATCAGGTGATAAGCTGGATTTGGTCCATGGGCCACAGATTCTCAGCCTCTGGCTCAGAGAAAGAGTTCATGGGTATTTATTGCTTGCCAACTGTATGTTCAAGGCACCTGAAATACATAAGAAAACAAAGATCCCTGCCCTCATGGGGCTTACCTTCTAGCTCTTCTGTTAGTAGACAATAAGCATGTCAAATCTGAGTATGTAATATGTTAGAAAGTGATAGATACAAGGGAAAAAAGAACAACCAGAGCAGAGTGATGGGGCTGGGTTGTAATTTGACATAGGATGGTCAGGAGAGGCCACATTTAGGTGAGACTTGAGTAAAGGCATGAAGGAGGCCGGGAGTTCTTGTGGATATCTGAGGAGGAAAGTTCCAAGTACAGGGCCTGTGCAGAGGCCTTAAGGTGGGAATGTGCCTGCTGTTTCAGGAGGAGCAAGATCAGTGTGGGTAGAATGGGATGTGCGAGGAGGAAGACGTTCACTGCTTATTTCTTCTGGGAGACTTCTGTGGTTCCCCCGGAGCCTCTGGGCCTAAATGTTTCTCTCTACTCTTTAGTACCATACTTTTTCTCACATAATAGTTTTGCCATGGATATGAAGTTCTGCAGCTGGCCGGGTGCAGTGGCTCATGCCTATAATCCCAGCACTTTGGAAGGCGAGAGGATTGCCAGAGCCTACGGGTTCGAGACCAGCCCGGGCAACTTGGCAAGACCTCATCTCTACAATAAATCAAAAAATTAGCTGGGTATGATGGTGCATGCCTGTAATTCCATCTACTTGAGAGGCTGAGGAGGAAGGCTCACCTGAACCCAGCAGGCTGAGGCTGCAGTAGCTGTGAGCGTGCCATTGCACCCCAGCCTGGGCGACAGAGTGAGACTCCAACTCAGAAAAAAAAAAATGTTCTACAGCCTAACTTTTAAGAACCACACAATGTTTCATCATATAACTCCACCATTTATTTTCCTAATTCCTTATCAGTGGGCTTTCAGGTTGTTTCCACATTTTCACCATAATAACAGCACTTCAGTGAACATCCTTTTGGCTATATTGTTTACTAAATCCAGGATTTTTCCCTAGAATAGATTCCTAAAAGTGGGATTGCTGAGCCAGAGTGGAAACAGGAAGTAAGACTTGTCTGGCCATTTTAAATAGAGTGCTGTCATCCCAGCTACAACCTCTTCAGGTACCCCTTCCCTGCCCCTCCTGCCTTTTACACTGTGACTCATGGTTCCAGGCTCAAGCACAGACATCAGTGAGGACTGGGAGAAAGACTTTGACTTGGACATGACCGAAGAAGAAGTGCAGATGGCACTTTCCAAAGTGGACGCCTCTGGGGAGGTGAGTGGGCCTGGTGGACCAGAGGGATGCAAGCCAGTGGTCCAGTGATCTCATAGCTTAGTAAGAGACAGGACTGAGGCTATAGATCTGAATCAGATCAGTGTCACTTTCACTGTCAAACAAGGACCATGTGATTCCTTCTGTCATGTAAATCATGAACCTGCTAGAAAGAAGTGGACAGATTAGAGAGACATAGGAAGGGCCTTACTTTTCAAATGAAAGATCTGAATCCTTGAGGGAAGTAGTGACCTACTCAGGAGTATTTTTGCACCGTCACCTCACTATACCCAGGACAGAGAAGGTCCATGGTACCCTATCAGGCCTCAAGGGCTTGCGGGTTTTTTATATCTTTGTGGCCCCCTTTAAAATCTGACATGTAGTATACCTGAGGAGAGGAGAGTTATTCTATAACCTGTCATACCAGGGCTCGGCTGACAGCAGGCCAAGCACAGTAACAAGGCAAGAGAAAGTTCCCTGGGGAGAATAGAGCTGGGAATTAGGGTGCTAGAGCCCTTAGTAAAGACCTTGTGAGCACCTGTAGCCTGCTACCACCCCTGCTTTTGATCACAGTGCCACTCTCAAGTTCTCTGACCCTCAGAGCCATGGTTTCACCTGCTCAGCAGGAGACAGGTTCTCCTTGAGGGACTGACTTGGTTCCTGTAGGCAGGGCATTGCCTTATAGTGTCCAGTGTTGCTTGGTGGAAGCATCTTTTCTGGGTCTGAAACAGTCAGAGCAGCAGGACCACCCTCAGGCAGTGGGCAACTCTGCTCCCCAAACACACTGCTTAATTAATTGCTATATGGGTTCGTTCATATAGCAAGGGCAGGGGATAGCCTGGGATAAGGAATGGGAGGCAGCTATCAAATGGAGGCAGCTCTGCTCAACGGGGGAGCTGGGTCTGGGCCTGACTCAGAGGAGTAAACATGTGTCTGTGCTCTCCATTATCCTCTCCATTTGCAGCTGGAAGATGCAGAGTGGGAGGACTGGGAGTGAGGGATGCCAGAGCAAGCAGCTCCCCACCCATGGCACCTCCCACTTCCCTCGCTTTCTCAGCCCAGCCCCAGAAGACATTGACTGACAATGTCCCCCAAATCTCCTCTGCCAACCAGAGCTCTGGGCACAAATTCAGGTGGCTCCCTACTGTTCCTTCAGGCCTCTGCTCACACCTGTGAAGGGGCTTTCTAATTCCAAGCCAGGAGCTCTGACTTGTGCCAACCATAGAACGACCTAAGGGGGAGGAAACCTACCCCCCTCACCGGAAGAGCCTACATTTCTCTGCTGAACATCTACTGTTCCTGGTGACTCCTGCTGGAACATCCCAAGGGATAGCTCCAGCCCTTCTGCTTGTATAGACAAAGGCTAAACCACCAGTCTCTTGGAGAATTCTGTCCAACCATAAGCAGGCAAGGAAGGCCATGCTACCTGCTCTTGGCTAAACAGGGACAGTGAATATATTTTGCGTCCCATCCCAGTGGGTAAGAGGCACTCATCTCTGAGAAATTCGCTTCTCGGGACTCTCCCTTTCCCATTCCTGGAAAGGTTCTTTGGGGTTCAGAATCTAGAGACCAAACCCTGGCCCACCTTCCTTTCCTCCAGCCCATGGTGGTCTGTCCCCACACCTTTCCCAGGGTTTGTTCACATCAGATGCACCCAAGTCCTTAGCCCAGCTGTGCCACCTGCAGGAGTTCACTCTTGCATTTCTTCCCCTCCCCAAGCCGGGAGGGGGCCACTGCAGGCCCTTTGGGGCATTGCCTGGCAGGATACCTTGTCCAATCAGCTACCCACCTCGACTCCCCTGTAGCTTAGGACACAAGCCAGCTACCAGCGGTACAGAGCAGCGATCAGAGTCGAGTGCTTACAACTCTGATAAGCCCAGCTTCTCCACCTCAACCCTTCTGCTTTTCGAAGGGAGGTGCTGGGGTGAACTTGAAACTCTCATCAGGCTTCTGTAAAAGCCCTTCTTCCTGAAGACAGACCCAGCCTTTGTGGCTTTCACCCTCCACTCTGGTAAAGCTGCACCTCGGAGGATTGAGGAGTTGCAGAAATCCCAGGAGACCCTGGTGCTTCACGATGCTGCTCTGGTGATTTTTGTACATAATCTGGTGTGTTCACCAGTGATTTAAAGGGATTATAGTCAGGGATGCCGAGAGAGTGGTGATCACTTTTACTTCAAACCTTCAGTGAGGGGGTGGGTTGGAGAGAATGCTGGATCTTTTTCGACGATGAGATGGGGTTTTTTCTCTTTGTAATTATTTCTTTAGTTTAATTAACCTTTTGGTTGTTTGTGCAATATTATATATTTTAAATTATAATGCATCTCCCCAGAGTATTTTGTAGCCAGGAAAAAAAAAAAAAAGATTCTAACAGCTGTTAGTTTTATAATTAAAAAAGAAAGAAAAAAGAACTTTGTCCTGAACCTTTTACAGACTTGCCGTTAACAGCATTAAAGTGATTCAGCAGAAGCTGGAAAGTGTCTGGGATCTGTTTTTGTCCCCAAAGGCAGCTGCACTGGGCCGGGGTAGGACATACGTGCTGTGCAGGGTGGCTTCCCACATTAAGCTGGAGAACCGGGTAGGGGGATATCCTGAGTCTTCATCCCAGATTCAGCGAGCTTTGAGATGAGGAAAGGACAGGGCCCCAACAGGCCTCTCTCCAAGAGGAGGAGTCAGGACGCCATTTCTGTATTTCCAATGCTTTTGCCTTTATTTTGAAAGGAGGTTGTAACAACAATGGTTCCCATTGCTCTTGGTCATTCCTCAGCATTCCCCTCCCCTCCCCTCACCCCACCTCCTGGGTGTTAAGTGATTCTGGAGTCTATTTTGATTAACTTTAGCTAAAGACCTGTATGAAAATCACTTGTCAGCCATAATAAAAGGGAAGTCTGAATGAGGCCCTTTGGCTTCATGAAGACCTTCAAAAGGAAAGAGTAAATCAGGCATAGTGGCTTACACCTGTAATCCCAGCACTTTGGGAAGCCAAGATGAGAGGATTGCCTAACACCAGCCTGGGCAACTTGGCAAGACCTCATCTCTGCAGTAAATCAAAAAATTAGCCTGGCATAGTGGCATGTGCCTATGGTTCTAGCTACTTGGAAGGCTGAGACAGAAAGGTCACCTGAACCCAGCAGGTTGAGGCTGCAGTGGCTGTGAGTGTGCCGCTGCACTCTAGCCTGGGCGACAGAGTGAGCCTCCTACTCAAAAAAAAAGGAAAAAAAAGGGAAAGAGTATTAAGGCTGGGGAGGGCATAGGTAAGTTTTAGGCTAAATAAACCTAAAGTGTAAAAAATTATATCACCATTTCGAGGCGGGTTTTGGATTTGCTTTCTCCCCCTACTTTATTGGGGAGGACTTGTCATTGCTTTTATCAAGTACTTGCTAGCCATGGATGCCAACTAACTTCTTCAATTGAAGGCCGGAGGATCATATCTGGTTCCAGGAGTCTCTTGAGCAGGTCCTGGCATTCGGCCGAGATGCCCAGATGAGTGGGGAAGGACACCCCCTTCTGCTGCTGCCACAGCATCTTGGGGATGTCTGTGTCGTCAAAAGGTAGGCTGGCACAGAGCATGACGTACAGGACCACACCCATGCTCCAGACATCACCCTTCTTGCTGTCGTGGGGAATGCCCTGCAGCACCTCAGGGGCGGCATAGGCTGTGCTGCCACAGAAGGTCTGGCTCAGCTCCCTGCGTGACTTGGGCAGCACCTTGGCGAAACCAAAGTCAGTCAGCTTCAGGTTGAAGCCCTGCAACAAGGCATTCTCGCACTTGAGGTCCCGGTGGGCCACGCCACAGCCATGGCAGTAGCGGATGGCCTCAACCATCTGACGGAAGAGGGCCTTGACCCGGCTCTCAGGCAGTGGCCCCCCATTCAGCACACAGTCAAAGACATCCCCTCCCTCGGCCAGCTCCATCACCAGGTAGATTTTGCCATCGGCTGACTCCAGCATCTCATACACCCGGATGATGTTCTTGTGGTCCAGGGTACGGACGATCTGGAGCTCCCGAGGCAGAAATCTCTGGATAAACTCTGAGGAAACAAGGGGAGGAGAGATGAGCTGTCAGGACCAGAGGGGTCTAGCTCCTCACTCCTGTCTCCTGCCTTCCAACTTATGTCTGCCCGCCTGTCTAGATGTTTCTTGGCTCTCTTATGGTTCCAGGTGTGTCCAGCTGCTCCGAGGTTGCAAAGAATGTTCACATCTATTTGTGTAGTTAATATATTCAAAAGAACTACCCTGCCAGCCTCATGGACTGTTGTGAGCATTCTGTGAGATCACAAACTCAAAGTGCTTTGGGGACCTTTAGACAAAGCCATTGGATCTCAGCTATGAGGCCTGGGGGGCCCCAGGGTGATGAGCCAGCTCCTCCCTCCCCTGCCTCCCGACCCTCAGTTCTTTCCATGAGCCCTGTCTTCCTTTTCCTCATCTCCACTGGCTCTAGTGCCGGCGCTTGCCCTCTGGTAGCCCAGGCTGTGGCCTCTCTGCCAGTCTACCTCTCCTGGAAGGGAAAGAAAGCCTGGCTGGCTCAAGTTCTGCTTCGGAGGACCCTTCATCTCAGACCACATTAATTGTGAGTTTGGGAGGGTGTGAAGTTCCGGGACTCCCAGCATTCCTCTCTGACCTATCCCTGATCCGCAATCAGGCGCTTTCCTTGGTTCCAGACTACAGGGGAGCTGGGAGTGATCTTTCTGACTGGAGGAAGCGCCCACCCATCGCGGCCAACCCTCCCTTCCTCCAAAGGGGCCCCGGCTCACCTTCTGGCCCTCCCATCTTGTCTATAATTTTAATTGCCACCTTTCTTTGGTGTTTTTTGGAAAATGCTTCTTTGACTTTTGAGTAGGTCCCTTCCCCAATGGTCTGGCCCAGCTGGTACCCATTGGAGAGCAGAAAGTCCTCCATGCTGACTAGCGCCTCCTTCCTATCACCCTCTCAGCTCATGCTGCCTCCGCGAGGCAGCTCTACTCCACCATCGCCCTGGGTCCGTTTCTCTTCCCCCCAGGACTTCATCCGCAGCCGCCCCCAGCGTCAGAACATTCTCCGTCCGGACACAGCCGCGGGTGGTGGGGAGGGGAGGGCTAGACATTTTAAAACTGGCCCAATTGTGATGTAAACGCTGTGTGACCCTTGGCCAAAATGGGCAGCGCCCCTACCTGCCCTCATCACCGCCAAACCCAGCGCCGGTGAAGTCACCGCCGCGCCGCGCGGGGAGACGCAGCCTGCCTGGGAGGGCGCTGCGGGTGTCTGCGCGGGCCGCGGACGCCGGGCTCCCGCTCGTGGACGCCGCCTGGCGGCGGGGCGCCCTGGCTGCTGGCGGCGCGACCCGGCCTCCGCGGCGGCCAGAGCCCTCCAGCCCCGGCGGGAGGAACGGGCTCTGTGAGGTCAGCGCGCCGCGGCCCGGGTCACAATGCGGCCTTCGCCCTCGACGCCCGTGCCCGGGCGCCCGCAGACACCTGCCCGGCTCCGCCTGGACCGGAGCGTCCTCCCGCGGCCAGGCTCGGGCAGCTGCTTCCAGCCTGGGACCGGCCTCGGCCTCCGGCAGGCGAGCAACGGCCCCGAAGGCCGGCGCAGGGCGGGGCCGCCCGGCGGCCCGGGAGCGGCCTGACCGCCGCTCCCCGCGCAGAGCGCCCCGGGGCCTGGACATGACCGCCCAGGAGCCCCCGCAGGGCCGGAGATTCCCCATGGAGGCCGGAGACTCCCCCGGCCTCGCCGCCACCCCGGAGTCCCCGGACAGCTCGGAGCCGGTAGCCACGGAGCACAACCTGGTCAGGTGAGGCCCGCGCCCCGCCCCGCGGCGCCTCCTGGGGCCCCGCCCCGCGCCCCCGCCCCGCCCTCCGCCCCCTGCCCCCCCAGGGGCGCCGAGCGGAAGGCCCTCACGCCCGCAAGCGAGCCCCCGGGGCCCCGGGCGCACACCCGGCTGCGCGCCCGCAGAAGGGGCCGGGCCCCGCCTCAGCGCCGGCTGCCGCGCCCCACTTTTCCCAGGCCGCTTCGACGCTGCCCCGGCTGCCACTGTCTGACGCTGCTGCACGTGCCCATCGACGTCTACCTGGCCATGGGCGGGAGTCCCCGGGCCCGCGCCACCTGAGGGCGCCTGCGCACGGTGGCTCCGCGGGAGCCGGGCGGGGACGAGGCCCGCCGCGGGCCACCACGCTGAGGTCGCAAGCGCGGAGCACGAGACAATGATGCACATTTTAAAATAAAGGAATGATGCACATTTTAATAAAGCACAGCATAAACTGTTCTTTCCACTCCGGGCTGGCCGTGTGTGTCTATTCGTCGGATGGGGCCCGCCAGCTAAACAGCTCTTCCCTTCTGCTGCCTCTTCACGCGGCCCCAACTCTGCCTTCGTCCATCTCCCTGACCTATCCTTGGTTCTCCATCACCGTGCTGGACGCCGGCGACTGGAGGAGAGGCGGACCCAAAGACAGCGCAGACCCAGCCAATCCTCCCAAGCGGGAATTGGGTTCTGCTCCTGCTCTTTGTGACCCGGAGCACCTCTAGTCTTGTCGGAGGGGCTTGGTGCCGCTCCAGTCCACCCAAGCCTTAGTGTCTGCTAGGACCGATGGGACCAAAACAGGTTTCTTAACTTCCTATTTTACAGGTGAGAGAATTGAACCTTAACAGACTTGTTCAGGGACTCCCAAATGTGTCCTCGGACTAAATGCCCTAAAATTCATCCTTGGAGTAGCCCATGATACAAAGGCTGCTTGGAAGTGATAGTACTTAGGCTAAACAACTGTTTTCCACTTTCCAGTTTTGCTTTCATGAGCCTGTAATATTGAGGGGGAAATGTAACCCAAGATCAGGTTCAACCTCCTTTCCTCTGAGAACTGAGTGCAACTGACTCAGCACCCCTCCCCTAATCGTGGGGTAGAAAAGTCCAAGCTCTCCCTAAAGCACTTCAGAATTCTATGGTCACCAGAAAGGGATACCTTTTTCGATTTCCGCACAAAATGCTCTCCCAGGCAGTCCCAGACGTGGGACTTACTAAAGAGCATGTTTCTTCACTGGTAGACAGTCCTCAGCTGGTCTGTCTGGACCCTGCCAGCCCCCAAAGGCTGAACCCTTCCTATTCTTTCATTTTCTCTATCTCCCTCACTTTCTTTCTCCTCTCTTCTCAGCCCTCCTTCCTATCACCCTCTCAGCTCATGCTGCCTCCGCGAGGCAGCTCTACTCCACCA
>CAUYQG010110357.1:0-14605 GCA_963574415.1 Tarsius wallacei | reverse complement strand
GAGGTTAGCATTGCCATCATGCAGATGAACAGACCAAGAGCCAGAAAGAAGAGAAACTTGTCCACACTGCCACAGCAAGGTAGTGGCAGCGCTTTGCTACCTTTTCCCTGTCTGGAGCTGCAAGGGTTGCTCCCAACACAGAGAGGAGACCAAGACTTTGTGTGGAGGGTGACATTGACAAGGGCTTGCGGATGGGGGCCAAAACTGAAGCATGCTTGACTGAAGACCTTGATGAGGGATCCCAGGGGCTTCCCTAGGATATTTCTCCCTCTGGAATGGGGCTTCCAGAACTGAGGAGGGTGTGTGTGTGTGTGTGTGTGTGTGTGTGTGTGTGTGTGTGTGGTGAGAGGGAGGCAATGGAAGTGTCACAGACCTGGGTTCCAGTCCCAACTTTGTCACTCCTCCACTCTTTCTCTGGCTCTCTGAGCCTCTATTTCTGCATCTGTAAAGTGAGGATCAATAGTGATCAGACTGTGTTTCATAGGGCCATTGTGAAGGTTCAGGGAGACACTGGGCAGTGGGGGGAGGGGACCCAGCAAGAGTGAGAGCCAGAATTTGAGACCTACCTTAAGGGGGGCGTTAAGTCCAGAGGCTGCAAGGAGAAAGCCCTCTGGCTACCCCTGCCCCAGACTCATTTGCATTGGCCTTTGTGATGTCTAAAAATGTTAAATTAGTCAGCCAGTGCAGTAGCTCACACCTGTAGTCACAGCACTTTGTAAGGCTGAAGTGGGAGGATCACCTGAGGCCAAGAGTTCAAGACAAGCCTGGGCAACATAGCAAGACCTTATTGCTACACAAAATAAGAAAATTAGGCCGGGTGTGGTGGCTCACACCTGTAATCCCAGCACTTTGGAAGGCCAAGGTGAGGGGACTGCCTGAGCCCACGGGTTCAAGAACAGCCTGGGCAACTTGATGAGACCTCATCTCTACAATAAAAAAAAAAATCAAAAAATTAGCCGGGCGTTGTAGCATGTGCCTGTAGTTCTGGCTACTTGGAAGGCTGAGGCAGAAGGATAGCCTGAGACCAGCAGGTCGATGCTGGGGTGGCCGTGAGCATGCCACTGCACTCCAGCCTGGGCAACAGAGTGAGACTCCAACTCAAAAAAAAAAAAAGAAAGAAAGAAAAGAAAAGAAGCCAGCTGTGGTGACACTTACCTATAGTCTCAGCTACTCAGGTGGCTGAGGTGGGAAGATCTCCTGAGCCCAAGAGGTCAAGGCTGCAGAGAGTTGTGATTGTACCACTGAATACCATCCTAGGTGACAGAGTGAGACCCTGACTCTAAATAAATAAATAAATAAATAAATTCATCAAAAAAAGGTCCAGATTTCTGGCTTCTATTGAAAATCGAATTATGCACTTGTTAATTCCATGAATACACCTGTGTGAGCACCTCTTGTGAGCCATCTTCTGCTCTGGTGACCAGGGCAGCAGTGGGAGGGCTGGGCTGTACTCTGTGGCTCTCTATCTGACAGCTTCACACAGCGCTCTGGCATATGCTTGTTTCTGCCTGGCCCTGTGAGCATCTGGCCTTAACCCTTTCCTCACCCCTTCCCCTAGCAACTGACCAACCACATCCGGGACACCCTGCCGGGACTGCGGAACAAACTGCAGAGCCAGCTGCTATCCATCGAGAAGGAGGTAGAGGAGTACAAGAACTTCCGCCCTGATGACCCAGCACGCAAGACCAAGGCCCTGCTGCAGTGAGGCTCCCCAACTCCTGGCTCCCCGTCATCCAGTGATCCCCCAGCCTCTGGGCACAGGGCTCTCCAGGGCTGCCTCCGCCGGGCTGCTCCTGCCTCCTCAAGCCATACCACTCTCACCCTCAGGATGGTCCAGCAGTTCGCTGTGGATTTTGAGAAGCGCATCGAGGGCTCGGGAGATCAGATTGACACCTATGAGCTGTCCGGGGGAGCCCGCATCAACCGGATCTTCCATGAGCGCTTCCCCTTTGAACTGGTCAAGGTAGGACAGGCAGTGGCCCAGGGCTCAGGGCTGCCCCCTCTCACCCCAGCCTCATCCTGATGCCTACCTTGACTGGCCCCACCAGAGGCCCTTGTGCCCAGCCTGGTGTGTGGGGAGATCCCCACCTTGACCTCCCAGTGGCAGGGACAGCCCTGACCAGCCTTTTCTCTTCTCTTTTCCGCAGATGGAGTTTGATGAGAAGGAACTCCGAAGAGAGATCAGCTATGCCATCAAGAATATCCATGGCATTAGGCATGTATTGGGACCAGGGAGGGGGGCTGCACCCTAGAAGCAGGGGTCTAGCACAGAGGCACAGGGAGGGCCTCCCTCAGGAAGGATTGAGAGCCCTGGTCCCCAGACCCCAACTTTCTGGCTCCCATCTCAACAGGCTGCGGTGGGGGAGGTAGATGGGTGGCCCGGGCCACTCACCTCCCTGCAACTTGCTGGCCTCCTCTGCTGTCCCTGGGAGCAGAGCCCAGGGCACAGGTGACTGGTGTAGCACCCTCTGGGGCTGGGCCCCCCTGCCCATCCCCAGGGTGAGACAGCTGCCCCCAGTCCCACCCAGGTGACCGGGCAAAGGTGCCAAACCACTGGGTAGAGCCTGGGGCAGGGCATCTGTGTCCTCTTATGATGGAACAGGGTTTCTCAGCCCTTCATCCCACCCCACCTCCTTCCTTCTAGGAAACCCCAAGGCCCATGGCGCAGGAAGGGGGATTGGGAAGTAGATTCTGTTTCTTAAAAGCTTAGACCCCATTTAGGGACCCAGGTCTACACTATGATCATCCAACAAATTTATTGAGCAAAAAAATTTAAAACACCTACTGTGTCCAAGCTTTGCATGGAATTTACATACCAATAACTGCATTGGCCAATACACACGGGGGGGAAAATCTCTCTGCTAGTATGAAAATAAAATACCCTATTCCTGGAAAGGCTCTTCTGGAGAACCCAGTTTAGCAATTTTCAAATCATTCCTGGCCTTAGAAGCTTCTATATTCACAGACTCTCAGAAGGAAGCAAGACATACACATCAGATACAAGCAGACCTTGTCTTGCCCCAAAGAGCATCAGTTGAAAGCCCCTCATTAGAACCCCTCCCTCCCATTTTCCTGCTGGGGACACTGAGACCCAGAGAGGGGTAGTGGAAGGGCAGAGATCAGGGGATGGGTGAGGGGCCCTGACCTGACACTCCCGGCCAGCACTGGCCTGTGACACTGTGCCCTTCTCCCGCCCCGGGCGTTCAGAACGGGGCTGTTTACCCCAGACATGGCCTTTGAGACCATTGTGAAAAAGCAGGTGAAGAAGATCCGAGAACCGTGTCTCAAGTGTGTGGACATGGTTATCTCGGAGCTAATCAGCACCGTTAGACAGTGCACCAAGAAGGTAACCCAGCGCCCGGGCCAGCCCCCCGCCTCTGCCCCGCCCTGCACCGCTGCCAGGCGCTCCCTCCCCATGTCCCCCACTCCCTCCCCGGTAGCATGTACAGACCTCAGCGGGGTGAGGAAGGCAGGCCATCACAGACCAGGAGAGGGGGCTCCTCTGAGAGGTCCTTACCCCCCACTCCCCGGCCCCCAGGCACAAGGATCAAGGGATTGGATGCTGGTGAGACGGGTACGATGGCTGGCTATTAACCCTGAGAGCCCACCAAAAGCTCCCCCAGCTCAGAGAGAGCAGGGTTTGAGGGGACCCCAACCCCTCTTCCTGCCCTCAGAGGTGTCATCTTCAGGAGCTCCAGGGAGGGGCCTTGGGGACACCTTGGCCCTGGAGACAGGTGCCATACAGGGCCTTCTTGGGCCCAGGAGGCCAGAGGGATGCCAAGCACCCAGGACTAGCAGGTACCTGACCCCTCACTGTCCTTCATCCCCCCATCCTCACGCCACCCTCACTAGGACCCTCACTCAGGGCCTTCTCCTTCCCTTCCATCCACATCTGGCCTTCCAGGGACAGAGTCTTCTCCCATCTGCTGCATCATCTGAGCCTCACAAAGCCATGCAAGGAGGGCCAGGCAGGGAGGATGGTGCCCATTTCACAGCATAACAACTGAAGCTCAGGAGATCAAGTGACTTTCCCAAGTTCACAGTCGCTAGGAGATGGCAGAGCTGTTACTTGCAGCTAGAGCGCTGGACTCCAAGTCCAGTGCTCCTTGATTCTACCCCACAGCCTCCCTTCCTTTTCCCTCCCCACTGCTGCCTCTGGCCCCCTCTCTCACCACCTCCACTCTTTCTGTCTTTCCTCTTCTCTCTCTCTCTCTGTCTTTTGGAGCTGAGTTCCACCAGACCCCTATGGAGGAGAGGCAAGGGAGGTCCCTAGAGGGGAAAGGGGGAGACAGGTGTAGAGCAGGGAGCTGGCAATGGAGGCCAGGCTGCAACACCGCAAGTCCAGGAGGCATCCTCTGCACTGTGGTTGATGTGAATGGAGCCCCCTGGAGTTGTGCAGTGCACAGCCCAAGCAGCTGGATACAGCAACCCTCGTAGAGGTGGGAATGGCGCTGGGCTTTGGAGTCAGGATGAAGCCAATGCAGGGGACACTGGGAAACCTAGAATTGAACAGGATGGGTGGGTGGGGTCCTGGCCTTTTCCTGGCCTGGGTCAGCTCCCTAGGAGAACCCAAGGCTATGGACAAAGATGGCGTTGGAAGAGCGAGCAGGAGGGCTCAGGGAAACTGAGGCATGGGGGAGCAGCCCTGGGGAGAGGATCTGAACTCAGTTGGGGTCTTGCATGGAGCGGGGGCTTGTTCTTCAGAGCCCTGAGCCTGCCCACAGAGCCCTGGGGATGCCCACCCCGGGAGGTGGTAGGGAGGCTGGTGCCGTGCTCACATTGTCTTCTGTTCTCTCTCTTTATCTGTGTCGGTGTCTCTCTCTCTTCCCTCATGCCCGTGCCATCCTCCCCAACCCCTGGCCCCTGTGCCTGCTTGGCTTTCACTCCCCTCCTCCCTGGCCCACGGCTGTTCCTCCTCCTGTCCCCTCCTCCTCCCCGGGTGCAGGACGGGCCTCTTCACACCTGACCTCGCTTTTGAAGCCACAGTGAAAAAGCAGGTGCAGAAGCTCAAAGAGCCCAGTATCAAGTGTGTGGACATGGTAGTCAGTGAGCTCACGTCCACCATCAGAAAGTGTAGCGAAAAGGTATGACGGCCGCTGGGCGGGGCTGGGCCCGGCCGGCCGTTTCTCGTGGCCATGGCCTCCTGTGAGCAGGACGATCCGCTGAGCAGGACTGAAGGTTTCTTGGCCACCCACGTGGCCCCATGCCGGCCGGGTGGTTCCAGCCCTGCTGCTTCCTGCCAGCTTATAACTGTGGGTCTTCATGCACTCATGATCCCTCCAGGCCCCATCCCTGCCAGAGGACTTTACTGCAACCCACGCATCCTCAGTGGCATCCTAGGAGTGACAGTGACAAAGATTGTGATAAAGAGGTGACAGCTGTTTATTGAGCACCTCCTGTGTGCCAAGCACTGGGCTACGTGCTTGTCCTTACTATCTGAACTAATCTTCTCAACAACCCTAAGAAGTGGGTAATGTTATTCCCATTTTACAGTTGACAAAACAGAGTCTCAGAAAGGGAAAGGAGAGCAAGATTCAGATTTAGGAAGGGCAGGGCAAGGGATCTGAGGGGAGGGACTCTTGGGCAGGGGAAGCTGTCCCAGTCCTTCCAAAGCAATTTGCCTAAAAGCCTATCGAATGACTCATTTGACAATAATCTGTGTGTGTTTGACAGGGTCAGCCTCTTTCGAATTGCCTGTGACCTTTTAGATGCCTTTTTTCCTAGTTGTCTACTTTTGGGCATTTTGAGGATTTTTAGCCAGGTTGTCTAAAGCAGTTCTTCCCAAGGGAGTACAAGATACTCAATTGACGACTGATTCAGTCCGCGGGGGAGGATGCCACCTCACCTATATCTGAAAAAGTTTCCTGCTAGGAGGTGGGAGGCACCTCTACCTTAACTCCGACTTTCAAATAAGTATCATCCTCATTCATTATTTACTTGTGATTATGATTATGATTATTTTTTGGAGCGACGAGGTCTTGCTATGTTGCCCAGGCTGGTCTCGACCTCCTGGGCTCAAGCAGTCCTCTCACCTGGACCTCCCAAAGTGCTGGGGTTACAGGCATGAGCTCCCACGCCCAGCCCTATATAAACATTTTTAATGGTTGCATTAGATTCTGTTGGATAGATTTATCAGTTAACTTAACCATTTTCCTATTGGCTAACATTTAGATATTCTCCAATTTTTCATTATTATAAATAACCTGACGATGAACATCTTTGTGGTTAAAGAGTTTTATTTTTCTTTCTCTAGGGTTATTTTGTTACAATAGATTCCTAGAAAACTGGTTACTTGATAATAAACATTTAAAAGCTTGGACACTTTACTGAATTGCATTCCAAAAGGAAAGTAGTCATTAGAACATTTTGGAAACAACCCAGATGTCCATCAAGAGGGGATAGATAATATGTAAAGTATCACACGGGCAGTAGAAGACTATAGCTGGTCAAAGGTCAGGGCATATTTGTTTCCATTCACGTGTCCCTCCACAATGTACTGTGGGAAAATAAAGGCAGGTTTCAGAAAAGAATGTATGGTATTTTGGGAAAAAAAATATTATATATAAATGATAAAATTCCAAAGGCATGTTCACCAAATTGTTAACCATTACTTTAAGAGGGCAGCCGGGCAGTGGCTCATGCCTGTAATCCCAGCACTTTGGGGTGGAAGCGAGAGGATTGCCTGATCTCAGGGTTTGAGACCAGCCTGGGCTATGTGGTGAGACCTCGTCTTTACAATAAATTAAGAAACTAGCCAGATGTAGTGGTGCACACCTGTAGTTTCAACTACTGGGGAGGCTGAGGCGGAAGGATCGCATGAGCCCAGCAGGTCAAGGCTGCAGTGAGTTGTGATCGTGCCACTGCACTCTAGCCTGAGCGACAGAGCGGGATTTCAACAAATAATAATAATAATAATAATAAAAGGCAAAGCACATAGGAATCTTTTTATTTCTACTTCACACATTTTAGTTAAGTTCACATCTTTTACAGTGAGTCAATATTTTTGTGAGTAGAAAAATTGGGCCAGTGTGATGTCTCATGCCTGTAATCTCAGCATGTTGGTAGGCCATGGTGGGGAGTACTGCTTGAGCCCAGAAGTTCGAGACCAGCCTGGGCAACATAGCAAGAACTTGTCTCTAAAAAAATAAAAAATTTTTTTAAAAATCTGGTTGGTCACAGTGCCTCATGCCTATAATCTTAGCACTTTGGGAGGCAGAGGCAAGAGGATTGCCTGAGTCCAGGGGCTCAAGATCAGCCTGGGAAATTTGGCAAGACTTCGTCTCTACAATAAATAAAAAAATTAGCTGGGTGTTGTGGCACCTGCCTGTGTTTCAAGCTACTTGGTAGGCTGAGGTGGAAGGATCACCTGAGACAAGCATGTCGAGGCTGCAGTGACTGTGAACGTGCCACTGCACTCTAGTCTGGGAGACAGAGTGAGACTCTGATCCAAAAAAAATCATCCAGGCATTGTGGCATGCACTTGTAGTCCCAGCTACTCAGGAGACTGAGGCAGAAGGATCGCCTGAGTCCAGGAAGTCGATGTTGCAGTGAGCCGTGATCGCGCCACTGCACTCCCACCTGGGCAACAGAGTGAGACTCTGTCTCAAAAAAGAAAAAGAAAAGAAAAATTGATCAACAAAATCATTGGTTAAAGAGGAGGAAAAACACATGTGTGCCTTTTGACTTGTTCAACGATTGCAATTATTTTTTCTTTATACGGCAAAACTTGCCCATCTGGTGTCTTTTCTTCTTAACCTCCCCAAGTTTTCTAAGTTTAAAAAGCCACTCCTGCCAGAGGTTGGATAAATGTTTAACTCTAATTGCTCCTAGCCATGCTGGGATTGGACTTGGCATTTCTGAGTGAAATCTAGAGTTTAACGTCAGGCACAGGGTTTGCTACTCAATCCTCTCAACAACCCTAGGAGGGAAGGTGCCATTACAACTCCATTTTGGGATTGGAAAAACTGAGGCTCAGTTAGGCCCAGTCGCTTTTCTAAGGAGAGTCAGCAGGCAGGGACTGGCTTTGAACCCAAGGCTGTGTGGCTCCAGGGTCTGTGTGTCTGCCCTCTAAACCAGTGGGCTCTAAGGACTGAGAAGGGAAAGTTCCATTTGAAAAACTGGCTGAAAGTCCTGGAAAGGCTCAGAGGCTGCCAGAATGGAAAAAGATGCTCAAAGGAATCAGAACTTCTCAAAGGGGCTGAGGCCGCCCTGCCATGTGTGACACGTGGAAAACTTGAGAAATTAACATCCAGGCGGTTAGTGGGAATGTTGGTCATGCTCTTTGGCAAATTGCTCCCTCCTTGTTCCTCCTTGTCACCCCACCCCCCACCCCCCGCCTGGGAGGGAGCATTTGGGCCCATTTCAGAGGAGGCCTGGTGGCTGTGACTCAGTACCCAGTCTCTGCCCAGACTGGGAGCCTGCAAGAAGGAGGAGCCCCTCCTTGAGCCTCATGGGGGTTCACTGGGCCTCTCCAGCCAGCATTTTTAAGCCCCTGGCCTCAGACCACCCCCCCTCAGATCCCCTGAACTTGGCCACATCCGCCACACCCTTGGCACCACCCCAGGATTGGTGGGATGTGGGCATCTCTGGTCTGCCTCTCCTGGGCTGACATCCCAGACACTGCTTCCTCTTCCATCCTCCTGCCTCTCCTGATCTCCCCACCTCCTTGGCCTCCATCTTGTCCTCAGAATCACCACCTGTGACTCAGGCATGCCAATCCCTAGGTCCCTTTCCACATTTGGGAATCTACCTGAGAGGCCTGACCTAGCTGCAGAAAGTGAGATAAGGGGCACTCCTAGCTTTGGCCCCATTACCCCGCCTGGTCCCCACATGGCCCCTGAATGGAGAAGGGAGAGGCCAGCAGGACCGGAGGTCCCTGGGTGGGCAGGGGGGCAGGGGAGACTCCCACCTTCAGAAGCTCAGTCAGTCTCCCTCCCCAAGGAGGAGCTGTCCCTGAGCCAAACTCACCTTGGCTAGGAGGGCAGAGACATCCATCCTTCATTCATTCCCCCATTCCTTCTACATGCTCTCTGAGCATGGGCAGTGTGCCCGGTCCTGCCCCAGCCCTGCCTTTGGGGCTTGACAACCCAGTTGGCTGAGGGAGGATGGAGGAGGGTGGTCGGAACAGAGAGGCCCCTAACTCAGCTCTTGGGCAATCAGCAGGCTTTCTGGAAGAAGTGAAGTCCGATGGAGCGTCGAAGTAGAGGGAATCACCTGGGCTTTGTCCAGAGCCCTCTGAACCTAGAGCATGAGTCACAGGCACGGAGGGAGGGTCCCCAGCAACTTCTCCTTCAGCCTCAGTCATCAGGAACTGGGGTAGATGGGTGCTGCTAGACTCCTACCCCAGGGAGCCGGGTGGTGTCAGCCTGGCTGGCCAGCTCGGAGTCGGGCTGATGTGGCTGGGGATGATGGTGCCAGGCAGGGGCATGCGAAGGGAGGCAGGACTGGGTACTGGGTGGATTCTACCACGAGGGCCAGGGCCCAGCCAGGCCCCGCGGGGTACTGCTCATGCTGCTGGCACCCTGCCTCCGCATGCCCTCGCCCCCTTCCCCGCATGCCTTGCCCGCTCTTCCTGCATGCCCTGTGGTGTGGCCGCTGGCTCCTCTCGAGCTCCCTTCCCTGGGCTCTGACAAGGAGCACTGTTGTCCCCAACCTGACCCAGGAGGCCAGCTGGCACCTCAGGCCCTGCCCTCCCCCGATTCCCACCTAATTCCCCATCTGGCTGCCCTGCAGTCCTCTAGGAAGGCAAGGGGCAGCCCCAAGGGTCAGTGAAGGCCTCGGGAGCTAATGGCCCCCAACACAGGCCTTGACCTCACCTGTCTGTTGCCATCAGGATGGCAGCCACAGGGCGGGCTGGTTCTTGTGGCATTTCTCCCATGGGAACCACCCCTCCCTCCCCCGAAGTTGCCCGGTAGGTCAACGAAGAGGGCCTGGAGCCAGGAAGCCCCTTGAATTGCCATTGGGAACCCAAGCCAGGGGGAAAGGGGTGGCCACAGCTTGGTGCCATCGGCTTCCTGGGATGCCAGGCTCCTCCCGTGTCGTGGGTGTCCTGTGTGTGCCCCCCACCCACACCGCGGGGCCCAGGACATTGGTGGGCTTGGGTACCCCATACCCGTGCCCCTTGTGTACGTGTGGCTCTGCCCTCCCACCTTCCCCAGCTCCAGCAGTACCCGCGGCTGCGGGAAGAGATGGAGCGCATTGTGACCACCCACATCCGGGAACGCGAGGGTCGCACCAAGGAGCAGGTGAGCCCATGCCCTCCATCACCTCCCGCGGTCTCAGTTTTCCTCTCTGTCTTTGTTACAATTTTTAGTGTTTTTATATTATTTATTTGTTTGTTTTTGAGTCGGGGTTTCACTCTGTCCCCCAGGCTGGAGTGCAGTGGCACGATCACAGCTCACCACAGCCTTGACCTCCTGGGCTCAGGCGATCCTCCTGCTTCAGCTTCCTGAGTAGCTGGGACTACAGGCACACTACCACACCCAGCTAATACAATTTTATTTTATTCTTTATTGAGGCGAGGTCTTGCCAAGTTGCCCAGACTAGTCTCGAACTCCTGGGCTCAAGTGATCCTCCCGCCTCAGCCTCCCAAAGTGATTACGGGCATGAGCTACTGTGCCCAGCCAGTCTTCCTGCCTTCCATACCTACTCTCTGCTTCTCTTTCTTTTTTATTGTGGTAAAATACACAAAACATGATTTGTATGATTTTAGTCTTGTGTTAGCGAACAGTTCAATGGCATCAAGTGCATTCACACTGCCGCTCAACCATCACCAACACCCATCTACAGGACCCTTGATCTTGCAAAACTGAAACTCTGTCCCCATGAAGCACTAATTCCCATTCCCTGCACCCCCAGCCCTGGCAGTTTCTACTTCTACCAGTCTACTCCCTGTCTCTATGAATTTGGTGTTTCTGAGTACGTCACTAAGTTGAATTATGCACTGTTGGTCATTCAGCATGTCTTCAAAGGTCATCTGTGTTGTAGGACGTGTCAGAATCTCCTTCCATTTTAAGGCTTGAGTAATATTCCATTGTATGGATTACAATGTTTTGTTTCATTTTTTTTTCCTTTATTTTAATTGAGTTGGGGGTCTCACTTTGTTGCCTAGGCTGGAGTGCAGTGACAAGATCAGGGCTCACCACAGCCTCATCCTCCCGGGCTCAGACGATCCTCCTGCCTCAGCCTACTAAGTAGCTGGGATTATGGGCAGGCACCACCACACCTGGCTCATTCTTTGATTTTTTTTGTGGAGACAAGGTCTCACTATGTTGCCCAGACTCCTGGGTTCAAGTGATTCTCCCATCTCGGCCTTCCAAAGTACTGGGATTATAGGCATGAGTCACTGCACCCAGCACATTTTGTATATTAATTTGGGTTGTTTCCACATTTTGAATGATGCTATGAAGATGGGTTTACAATGTCTTTTCAAGTCCCTGTTTTCAATTCTTTGGGGTGCACATCCAGAAGTGGAAATGCTCGGCCACACGGTAATTCTACGCTCCGTTTTTTTTTTTTGTTTTTTTTTTTTTAGTTGGAATCTCACTCTGTCACATGCTCACAGCCACCGCAGCCTTAACCTGCTGGTCTCAGGCAGTCTTTCAGCCTCAGCCTTCCAAGTAGTTGGAACTACAGGCATGCGCCACCACGTCCAGCTAATTTTTAAAATTTATTGTAGACATGAGGTCTCACCAAGTTGGCCAGGCTGGGCTCAAACCCCTGGACTCAGGCAGTCCTCTCACCTCGGCCTCCCAAAGTGCTGGGACTATAGGCTTGAGTCACCGCACCCAGCCTCTACGCTCAGTTTTTTGAGGAGCCACCATACTGTTTTCTACAGTGGTGTACTGTGTTCCATTCCCATCTTCTGCTTCTCTTAGCTTTCTGGCAGTCTATCCTTCTGGTCATCTCTCTTTGGTCTCTCTCTATTTGCTATTTCTCTGGTTCACCTTATGCCCCACATAGCTACCCCCTCTTTGGGTCATCATTCTTCAAATATTCATTCATTAACTTTTTCATTCACACACATAGTCACTGAGCTTCAAGGAGCAGAGATGAGCAAAGCCTGCCGTGCCCCACAGAGCCCGAAGGCTGGTCCTCTTTGCCATCCCTCTGTCTGTCTGTGCCCATCTCTGGCTCCCATTTCCCGGCCACATCCCTTTTCTAGTCAACATTTTTGTTGCGGGTGTCATGTTTTTAAATCCTTATGTCGTCTCTGACAAATAGCAAGTCGAAAACTGCTCTTAGCAACTAAAACTTGAATTGGTCCAAATACTGCATGAAACAGAAGAAAGGTAGTATTTCCCAGTTAGCAAGCTCTTGAGTCTTATATTTGTTAAAATTTTTGACTGGGTGCCGTGGGTTACACTTGTAATCCCAGCACCTTGGGAGACCGAGGCAGGAGGATTGCTCGAGCCCAGGAGTTCGAGACCAGCCTGGGCAACATAGCAAGACCTCGTCTCTATTAAAAAAAAAAAATCAGCTGGGCTCAGTGGCTCAGCCTGTAATCCCGCACCTTGGGAGGCTGAGGTGAGTGGATTGCCTGAGCCCGCGGGTTCGAGACCCGTCTGGGCAACTAGGCGAGACCTCAAAAAATCAAAAAATTAGCTAGGTATGGTAGCGCGCGCCTGTAGTTCCAGCTACTTGGAAGGCTGAGGTGGAAGGATCTCCGGAGCCCAGCAGGTGGAGGCTGCGGTGGCCGGGAGCGGCCACTGCACTCCAGTCTGGGTGATAGAGTGAGACTCCAACTCAAAAAAAAAAAAAAAAAAATCAGAAAGTTAGCTGGGTGTGGTGGTGCTAGCCTGTAGTCCAAGCCATTCAGGAAGCTGACATGGAAGGATTGTCTGAGCCCAGGAGGTTGAGACTGCAATGAGTTGTGATCCTGCCACTGCACTCCAACCTAGTTGACAGTGAGACCTCTACTCAGAAACAAATTTGTTTTCATCCTTAATGATTTTTTATTACAAAAGTGATAAATATGCAATAAAATATTTAATCAGTATAGAGGTAACTAAAATACAAGTAAGTATCCCTCTGTTCACTCTTCCTCACCCCTAGAATCTCCCCAAAAATAACCATTATTAACAGTTTAAGGGCTGCCCGCAGTGGCTCATGCCTGTAATCCAGCACCTTGAGAAACCAAGGCAGGAGGATTGTTTGAGACCAGGAGTTCGAAACCAGCCTGGGAAACATAGTGAGACCGTCTCCACAAAAACTTAAAAAGTAAAAAAATTAGCTGGGCATGGTGGCAGAAAGATCCCCTGAGCCAAGCAGGAAGAGGCTGTGGTGCCTGTGATCGTGCCACTGCACCCCAGCAAGGGCAACAGAGTAGGACTCTGACTCAAAAAAAAAAAAAAAAAAAAAGAACCATAATCCTGGTGTATGTCTTGCTTTTTTTTATTTTCTAAAAATTATAGTAGTTGACATCCGTTGAGTACCTCATCGTTGGTGTCTTCCCAGTCCTATGAGGCAGAAATGCTTCATTGGTGGAATCAGAGACTCAGGCGTCTCTAGGTTCACAGGGAGCAATGGGGTTTGGGTCTGGACCTGCAGTGTTTGTCCACTTAGAAAGTCAGTCTTAGCCAGGTGCGGTGGCTCATGCCTGTCATTCCAACACTTTGGGAGAGGATCGCCTGAGCCCACGAGTTTGAAACCATCTTGGGCACCTTGGTGAGACCTCGTCTCCACAACAACAGCAAAAAATAGCCGGGCATGGTGGCACATGGCTGTAGTTCCAGTTACTTGGAATGCTGAGGTGGAAGGATTGCCTGAGCCCAGCAGGTGGAGGCTGCAGTGGCCGTGACGTTCCAGCCTGTAAGACAGAGTGAGACTCTGACTCAAAAAAAAAAAAATGTCACTTTTATCATGACTCAGTTACGAATTCCTTCACACTTAATCATTTGCAAAGGGGCATCTCCCCATGCCAGAATCTTGAAATTGTCCTTGTTCTTTTGAACATCTGCAGAGTGCTTTCTTGTTTAGAGGGTATCGTCATCTATATCACTCTCTGATTGCTATTGGCTTGCTTCCAATTTTTCTCTACTACAAGTCATACTACATTGAACACCCTGGTACATATATCTTTGCTCACTTGATGGGTTTATCTGTATATTATAGTTCTGGAAGTGATTATGTGCATTTTAATGTTTTCAGATATTACTAAATTGCCCTCCAAGAAGGTGATACTAATTTATATTTCTACTTGTGCCACGCTGATCATTAACAATATCTGTTATTAACTGGATAGATTTTTAAAGGGTCTCATTGTTTTACATTTCTTTTTTTTTTTTTTTTTTGAGTTGGAGTCTCACTCCATCGCCCAGACTGGAGTGCAGTGGCCGCTCCTGGCCACCGCAGCCTTGAGCTGCTGGGCTCCGGCGATCCTTCCGCCTCAGTCTTCCAAGTAGCTGGAATTACAGGTGTGCGCTACCACGCCCGGCTAATTTTTTGATTTATTGTAGAGATGAAGTCTCACCAAGTTGCCCAGGCGGGTCTCAAACCCACGGGCTCAGGCAATCCACTCACCTCAGCCTCCCAAGGCGCAGGATTACAGGCTGAGCCACCGAGCCCGGCTTACATTTCTTTTTAATGAGAGTGAGCATTGTTTGCA
>CAUYQG010110356.1:0-15715 GCA_963574415.1 Tarsius wallacei | reverse complement strand
GCCCAGACTGGAGTGCAGTGGCCGCTCCCAGCCACTGCAGCCTCGACCTGCTGGGCTCCAGTGACCCTCCTGCCTCAGCCTTCCGAGTAGCCAGAATTACAGGCACGTGCTACCACGCCTGGCTGATTTTTTGATTTATTGTAGAGATGAGGTCTCGCCAGGTTGCCCAGGCGGGTCTCGAACCCGCGGGCTCAGGCAATCCACTCACCTCAGCCTCTCAAGGTGCGGGATTACAGGCTGAGCCAACCGAGCTCGGCTTTTTTTTCTTTTTTTGAGTTGGAGTCTCACTCTTGCCCAGACTAGAGTGCCGGCCGCTCCCGACCACTGCAGCCTCGACCCACTGGGCTCCGGCGATCCTTCCGCCTCAGCCTTCCGAGTAGCCAGAATTACAGGCACGTGCTACCATGCCCGGCTGATTTTTTGATTTATTGTAGAGCTGAGGTCTCGCCAAGTTGCCCAGGCGGGTCTCGAACCCACAGGCTCAGGCAATCCACTCACCTCAACCTCCCAAAACGCAGGATTACAGGCTGAGCCACCGAGCCTGGCTGAGATTCTTTCTTCTTATTTGATGGTTTGTTTTTCTTTTGTGGATCACCTTTTCAGCATCCTCCGTGCCCCTTTGTTTTCCTATTGGGGTGTTTGTTCTTTTTTTTAGTGGTTTTTAGGAGCTCTTCTTCAGAGTAAGTATGTTGATCTTATGTTTTCTTAAATTGATTTTAATAAAATTGGAAAGCACGCTGCCTTATTTCGCAAGCATAAGGATGTTCTATTTCCTGTTTCCTCTTTTAGTTTACCTAAAGCCGTGAAGAGAAGAATTAATGCATTGAAGCAACTTCAAGTGAGATGTGCCCATATAGAAGCCAAGTTCTATGAAGAAGTTCACGACTTGGAAAGAAAGTATGCAGCATTATACCAGCCTCTCTTCGACAAGGTGGGGAGCTCTGTTAAGAAATTGTGTGTGCAGGTGCGCCTCCACTCAGGTGCTGTTTTATCCTGATACACCCGTGGTCAGTTGGAAACATCTCAGCCAACAGGGCCTTGGAGACACCCGACCTGCCAAACAGCAGAGCCTGGCCTGTCTGCTGTCAGTTAACAGTCGTCAAAATGACCGAGTTTAAACGTCTTCTAGACATAACTCTAGAGTTTCTGAATCAGCTGACGGTTCTAATCAGGCCTCGCTTTCTTGCAGAGAAGAGAATTCGTCACTGGCGACGTGGAGCCGACGGACGCAGAGTCAGAGTGGCACAGCGAGGGCGAAGAGGAGGAGAAGCTGGCTGTGAGTCTGCGGAAGTGCACGACTGTCACTCTGTCCTCTGTGCTTAGAAATGAGTTGCCCTTTCCTGATGGTTTTTGTTGTCAGTAAAACCTTCCTAATGAGAGCCTTCCAGCCGTGGGTGCTGCTGCTGCACCAGATGGAGGCATTTGGGCTTCTTTCTGACACGCATCAGGTGTCCGACACGGGCTGTCGGGTGACCTGGGGAGCATCTGTCTGTGCACAGCGGTGTGGGCTTGGAATAAGGGATCAGACCCTGATGAGAACGCAGGGAACGCAAAGGTCAGCCGGGGAGGCGTGTCCCTGGATTCGCAGTACCGGGAAGTCTGGGGGTGACATGGAGTGTGCCTCGCGACAGCGCCCAGCCAGAGCGTAGCTCTAGACTGCTTGTGGCGTGGCGACCACTCCTGCTCGAGGCCTCTTTCTGGTTACTGATCACATCCCAGTGCCATGGGGGAGGTCCCAGCGTGCCCAGGTTAACTTAGCCTAATTTTATGCTGGGGAGGTAAGCGGTTTTTAACCCATAGCATGAGCTTTGAGGGATTTTTTTGAAGTATGTGTTAATTTTCGTAACCATGTATGGTTTTTATCTTTTGTGTGTGTGTGTCTTTGTCTTTTCTGTCACCCAAGCTGGAATGTAGTGGCACATCACGACCATCGCAGCCTCGGCCTGCTGGGCTCAGGCGATCCTTCCACCTCAGCCTTTCAAATAGTTAGAACCACAGGCGTGCACCACCATGCCAGCTAGTTTTTTTTTTTTAATGTAGAGACGAGATCTTGCCAAGTTGCCCAGGCTGGTCTCGAACCCCCGCGCTGAGGCAGTCCTCTTGCCTCCGCCTCCCAAAGTGCTGGGGTGACAGGTGTGAGTCACTGCATCCGGCTGGTTTTGATCGTTTAAAAATAGGCGAGCCAGGCCTGTCCGAAGGCCATGGAGTAGCATAGGTGCGAATCAGCTTCTTTTGCTAGAGACAGGGTATTGCTGTGCTGCCAGGCTGAAGTACAGTGGCACGGTCATAGCTCACTGTGGCCTCGAACTCCCGGACTCATGCCATCCTCTTGCCTCAGCCTCCCCATTCGCTGGGACTGTAAGCACATGTCACCATGCCTAGCTAATTTTGTAAAAAATGTTTTGTAGGGATGGGATTTGGCTATGTTGCCCAGGCCACTCTTTAACTCCTAGCCTCAAGTCGTTCTCTCATTGGTTCCCAAAGCATTGAGGTTACAGGCGTGAGACACTGCACCTAGCGTGTGAAGCAGATTCTTACAGCTCAAGTGAAGTCTGCCTTTGTTAATTTGGTTTTTTTTGCATCTTACTCTGTTACCCAAGCTGGAGTGCAGTGGCACACTCCAGCCACCCCAGTGTTGACCTGCTGGGCTCTAGTGATCCTTCCACCTCAGCCTTCCGAGTGGCTGGAACCACAGGCATGTGCTACCACGCCCAGCTAATTTTTGATTTATTGTGGAGACGAGGTCTCACCAAGTTGCCCAGGCTGCTCTCGAACCTGCAGACTCAGGCAATCCACTCGTCTCGGCCTCCCAGAGCGCAGGATTACAGACTGAACCATCGAGTCCGGCTGCCTTCGTTAATTTTTAAAGCCTATAGGGTCACCTCATGGCTGTCCCAACAGTGTTCAGAGCTCCCCATGGTTCTATCTAGTGTTGTCTCTCGCCTTCCCTTCTGTCTTTTCCCTGGGACCTGACGCTGTGAGGTGGCCCTCCACACTGCTGTGCAGCCTTTCTTGTCATCCACTTGACGTCTGCACGGTTTCTGTGAGCCAGCAGTGACTGGTCTCCTTCAGCCAGAGTACAGGTGCCAAGGGGCTTCTTGTTGAAGCAGTTTTGACATCAGATTACTCCCCTGTCCCACCCTCCGGTTTAACCAGCAGGCAGACTCTTTGTTCAGGGAATGCGTTTATCTCTGAGCTGAACTTTTTCACTCAAACAGTAGTGGGTATTTTACACGCTTGTGTTGCATCTCCTCGGGGTCAGTGTACCACCTTCCGGTCTGCACCGTAATGGGGAGTGTCCCAAGATGATGCCCACAGAGCCCATGCTGAAGCTTTTCCCATGGGGTGGCATTTGGCCATCTCTTTCATCCCTCCCTTTGGTGTGAAGTCTTGCCGTGGCATTCCATCTGGATGGGGAGCCTTGGCTGTTTCTTTCTGTCAGACATTTGAAGCGTTGCATGCACAGTGGTTTTGGAGATGCAGACTGTGAAGGAAGTGGTTTTTTGGTTTATTTTCTCTTTTGAGTCAGCGTCTCACTGTTGTCCAGGCTGGGGTGCAGCGGCACGCTCATGGCCACCGCAGCCTCGACCTGCTGGGCTCAGGGGATCCTTCCGCCTCAGCCTTCCAAGTAGCTGGAACCACAGGCGTGTGCCACCATGCCCGGCTAATTTTTTGATTTATTGTAGAGGCGAGGTCTTACCAAGTTGCCCAGGCTGGTCTTGAACCCCTGGTTCAGGCAGTCGTCTTGCCTCTACCTCCCAAAGTGTGGGATGACAGGTGTGAGCCACCACGCCCAGCTGAAAGAAGTGTTTTTGATCGAAGCTGGTGCAAGATTCTGAAATCACATTCTGTATTCAGCTGTGGAATCGTTTGTACATTTGTGTGTTTGTGATCAGTATTCTGTTTTGCATTTTACTGTTTTTAGGGAGACGTGAAAGATAAAGTAGTCGTAGCAGAAGAAGCAGCAACTGCTGCCGAAGAACCCAGCCCCAGAGGAATCCCAGAGTTCTGGTTCACCATCTTTAGAAACGTGGACATGCTGAGTGAGTTAGTCCAGGTGAGCGGAGTGTGCCCGGCGGGGAGTTCTTGTGGCAGTCTTCTAAGATGAGCTTCCGCTGCTCCTTCGTTGTTTGGGTTGGATCGCACTCCGTCTCCCAGCTGGAGTGTAGCAGCCCAGTCAGTGGCTCACTGCAGCCTCGACCTCGTGTACTCAGGCGATCCTCCCAACTAGCTGGGACTGCAGGAATGTACCACTAGACCCGACTGATTTTTTAAGTTTCTGTAGAGATGAGGTCTCGCTGTGTTGCTTAGGCTGATCTTGAACTCCTGGCCTCACGCAGTCCTCCTGCCTTGGCCTCCAAAGTGCTGGGATAACAGGCGTGAGCCACTGCACCCAGCTTGTGGTGTTTTTAAGCACTGTTTAACTTGGCATTGAGGTTGTTCGTCATGGGTGGAAGTGACTTTCTGCAGCCAGCACCTCAGGCGAGCAGCCCTGATGGCTGAGCGAAGTTGTGCTCTTGGGTGGTACTGGTGTTCTGTCCTACGGATCTCAGGGGAAAAGCGGCCCCTCAGGCTGAGCCAGAACTGTGGCCCTGTTCCTCTGGTGCCTGTGGTGGGTTCACCTCGTGGGAAGGTCTCGCTCCCCATCAGAGGGCCTGTGGACAGGGCCGGCCCATCTTCGTCGTGCTGACCCTGATCCATCATAGAAGTGGTGTTGTTGTGAAGGGATGAGCTGTGTGTCTTGTGTGTATGTGTACATCTGTGGACACGTGGCTACATTTCTCAGTGGAGTTCTGAAGTTGGAGATGTGCATAAAATTATAACAGTTTGCTAATGTCTTCAGAGTATTTCCCTTGAAAAGTGTCTTTAAAAAAGGAGGCGTGTGTGATGGCTCATGCCTGTCATCCCAGCACTTTGGGAGGCCGAGGCAGGAGGATCACTTGAGCTCAGGAGTTTGAGACCAGCCTGGACAACATAGTGAGACCTCGTCGCTACCAAAACAAACAAACAGATAAAGGAAATAGCCAGCCTTTCTGTTTTTGTCTTTCCTTTGCTTTGTCATCCCTTCTATGTTGGAGTGGTAGACCAATTAAAAGGTAACATGTTTAATTTTCTTTGAAATGAGTGGCCTGATTTTGTGGAATGCAGAAGCGCATCCTGCCCTGAGTCTTCTTGACTGGCTTGCTGTCTGGGTTTTCTCTGCTCCAGAGCCCCCAGGAGACTGCGTGAGAGCATTCACACTTACTGGAGAGAGCTCCGGGCTCTGTGCCTGTGTCCCTGTGTCAGCATGGTGCTCTTCCAGTCACAGCACAGCAGCTGTCCCTTGCAGACAGGTGTGTCGTCATCTGCACGGACTCTGCACATGCAGTTTGACTCGTTCTCAGAGACGGCCATGTTGCTGCCTCTGCTGCCTCCCTGGCATCTGCCTGCCCTTTGTCTGGAGTCAGAGCTGGAGATGTCAAGGCCGACGCATTTCCTACTCCTTCCAGACCACGGAACAGCGAAAGCAGGGTGGCCTCGGCATTCCTGATCTGAGCTTCCTTCTCACATGAAAAGGCGGGATTTAAGAAGACTAGACCACATTTTTAAACAAATGCTGTGAGCCGCAATTTTATTGGAAAATTGAATCGTGTCTACCTGAGCCTTGTTCACACTCTGCGTACTACAATCACCTGAGGCAGCTTGGGCTGGAGTGCAGTGATGTGCTCCAACCACCCCAGTGTGGATCGGCTGGGCTCTGGCAATCCTTCCGCCTCAGCCTTCCAAGTAGGTGAAACTACAGGTGTGCACCACCATGCCTGGCTAGGTTTTTGATTATTGTAGAGATGAGGTCTCACCAAGTTTCCCGGGCTGGTCTCGAACCCCCGGGCTCAGGCAGTCCTCTTGGCTGCACCTCCTAATGTGCTGGGTTGACAGATGAGTCACCGTGCCTGGCTAGTGCTTCAGTATTTAAGCTGTGAAGTGTCTTGCTACTTTCTGTTTTAAAAGCTATGAAAAGATACGTTGGGATTTACAGAGTACTCATGTACTATGCAGAGAGAGATAAAATGTTAGTTGTGCTGCTTGTTACCTGATAGCACGTGAGGATAGCAGAAAAAAACATATTTTTTTGTTTCTTTTTTTTTTAAAGATATGGGGTACTGTTCAGGGTCTTTTTTCTTTTTAGTGTCTGGTTTTGAGGTCGTCTATGCCTTTTTTTTTAAGATGTGGGTTACATTTCAGAGTTGGGTACATCAGTGGTCATCGTCCAGGTGTAGTGTGGGTTTCTCATTGATCCTCGCTCCTCCTGGTTTGGGATCAGGCAACCTGACCTGCTCTCCTCCCTCCACAGTGTCCTGTTGCTGCCAGTCCCTTCTGTGAGGGAAGTCCCTCTTCCCCAACACCTTTTTTTTTCTTTTTTAAGAGACAGGATCGGTGGCTCATGCCTATCATCCCAGCACTTTGGGAGACCACAGTGGGAGGATTGCTTGAGACTATCCTGGGCAAGTCTGAGACCTTGTCTGTACAAAAAGTCAAAAAAATTGCTACAGGTGGTGTGCACCTGTAGTCCTAGTTATTTGGGAGGCTGAGGCGGAAGGATTGTCTGAGCCCTGTAGTTGGAGGCACAGTGAGCTATGATCATGCCAGTGGGTGACAGAGTGAGACTCCAATTCAAAAAAACAAAAAGGGGGGGGGAGGGAGGCAGAGTCTCACTGTGTTGTCCAGGCTGGCGTGTAAAACTGCTCACAGGCAATCTTAGTGCACTGCAGCCTCAAACTCCTGGACTCAGCCTCCGCGTAGCAACGACTGCAGGCGTGCACAGTGCCACTGTGCCCCGCTTGTGGAGGTCAGATGGGCAGTCCCAAAGACGGATTGCCTCTGGGTCTTTTGTTCTATGTTTGGAGATAGTCGGGATATATTCCTGAAAGTGGAGCTTTGGACATTTCGGGAGCTGCTTTATGATGTGAGCCCTGGATGCTTCCACTGCTGTGCCTTGGTCCTGGGTTTGGAGTGTCTGCCAGTAGGGGTGTTGCATGATGCTCTGGGAGCCATGGAATGACTCAGGGTCCGTGGCGGGCTGAGGAAGTTCAGAGCCTCGCATTAAGTTTGGGGAAATAGTGAGCGCTGCTACTCAGAGTGGGCTGAGTTTGAGGTTCCCGGTGCCAGCTGGGGAGCATGCTGGCGAAGATGCTGTCTTGGCCACGGAGGGCGGGCGGGGCTGCAGCGTGTGGTGCAGGACCTGGCCATGGGGCCGGAGGGCACCTGCTGGTGCAGCCTGGGTGCAGGACTGCCGTGGTGTCAGTCTCTCTCCAGGCTGGCGAGGCGGCTCCTTGTTGCTGCTCTTGTTTTCGTCTGTGGGGTCAGGGTAAGCAGGAGTTGGGCTTGCTTAGTGTAGAGATAAGTGCTGTGTGACTGGGACCGACACACACTGAGCTCACTGCGAGAGAATTGTCAGCAGCTGAGCGAGCAGGAGCGGGCGGAGAGAACATGTTCTAGTGTCCTGTGGCCCTTGGTGGGCAGCGACTCTGTGTCTGCAGCGAGCCAGAAGAGGAGGTTTGAATGGTCACAGTACGTGGTACATTGTTCTGATTTGGTTGCTACGTGTTGCGTGCGTATTGCAGAATATCACTTATCGCCATAAATATGTGCAGTTATTATGTGTCAGCTGAGAAGGGGGAAGTGGTTTTAAAAATGGAATGGGGCCTCAAGAACTCCTGAGGTCCAGTCTCCAGGTCCAGGAGTCAAGCAGTGACTCCCGTTTGTCAAGCAAAGCGCCCCTCGCTGGTGTGTGGTTACAGAGCTCAGCTCTTAGGGCTCCTTTTCTGCTTGTTCTCACTCGAGCGGGCCACACTGACAGTTCTTGCCGAACTCGGAGTTGAGAGACTGATCACTGGTAAAATCATCCAGCTGTCTACAAGAATTGTCAGCTCTTCTGTGGTGCCTGTGAGCTGGGTCTCGGGACGTGGGCTGTAAGTGTTCTGGAAGAAGCGACTGTGTTGTGGACTCGGGATACGGCCAGGTACCGCATAGGACACGTCTGTCCACGGCAGGCCACGTGTAGCACAGCAGTCCCATGAGACCATGAGGGCGTATTTTCAGCATACGTTTTCTATTTTTATATACACAGTAGCCATTGCCACTGCCTAGAGTACTCAGCACAGTCCCATGCTGCGCAGGCTTGTGGCCAAGCAGAGGGCGTTCCCCGCAGTGATGTTCATACACCAGCGATATCCCCTCCCCACGCATCTCTCAGCCCGTGTCCCCGTTGTTAGCTGCAGGCGGGGAACGTGGCTGCCAAGGCCTTGGTTGGTCTGACCCTGTCTTCTGATTTCTAGGCCCCCGCTTCTCTCTCGGAGATGCTAAGGACCACCAGTCTTGGTTGGCAGCATTTTTGATCTGTGTGCAGTGGCAGCTGGTGGCGGGAAAGCAGTATTGAAGGCAGGCAGGTGTCGGATGTGCTGCCTTTTGCTGACAGTGACGGCCACTGTTGCTGCATGCCAGGGAAAGCTGGCACCTTGCTGCTGCTTCTCTACGACCTGGATTCAGTGCACAAGTGTTGGCTGCTTCCTGGAAGTTGTGCTTGATGAGGACAGGATTCCAGTAGGGCTGATTACGTGCCGCCTGGGAGCAACGTGTGTTGTTTTTAAAAAGCCCATTGGAATTGTTTTCTCTTTTTGATTAGGAATATGATGAACCGATCTTGAAACACCTGCAGGATATTAAAGTGAAGTTTTCCGACCCTGGACAGCCTATGGTGAGTACTGGCTTGGCACTTCTGGTCGGCGTCAGACGGGCCAGGCCACAGAGGTGAAAGGACTTGGAGCAGGGGCGAGAAACCTATGCCTGCCAGCCCTTGCTGGGCGGTGCTGAGCGAGGCTCCTCCCCAGGGGTAGACTCCTACCTGGGGGCTAGATTGTGTCACGCCTCTCTGTGCCTTGTCCGGCACTGTGGTCGAGCTGAATGATTGGGCAAGTAACACACACCGTGGGGTGCCCCGGGGCTGTGGACCAGAGTGGCGACACACGCAGGTGTCAGGTGGGTGGTGCCTCCTGGGCTGTGGTGGTGTCCACGGCGCCAGGCTCAGGCTTGCTTCCTCTGTCCGCGTCCCTCAGGCTGACGTGTCTTCTCTGCATCTATGAAGTTGAGAAGGGGGGGCGGTATATGCACACACGGGAGCAGCACCCCTTCAGAAACCCAAGGCCCTAAGTGGAGGCACCACGGGGCTCTCCCGAAAGAGTCGCTGCTGGCAGGCTGGACGCTGTCCTCCCGCGCTTTGATAAGTCCTGAAACGGCTGGCCAAGGCACTTGCTGCCACAGACCGTTGCGCCAGAAGCGCTCGTGGTGTGGGTCAGCCTGCCGCTGGCCCTGACTTCGGCCTGAAGAGCCGTGGTGCTCTTCTTGGGCAGGCCAGGCCCGGCCCTCCCGGGAGCACTGTTCGTAACCTGTTAACCTGGCTGTAGCTAACGGGTTCCATTCCAGTGCAACAGCACTTCCAGCGACACATGACTGACTGACAGGTGGCTCTCAGTCTCAGGCCTTGGAGACAAATGCTGTGGGCAGGTGGCTTAGAGGTCGTGGGGGCAGAGTGACCTGGGACGGTCACCAGTCACGCCCTCCCGCTCCGTCTGGGAGCCCTGGCCCGGCTTGTGTCTGAGGGCTGGTGTGAGTGGGCTTTCTCCGTCCCACGTCTGCAGGCACGTCTGGGGAAGGGGGCTGGGTCCGTCCCTTGACTTTTTCCTGTCTGGGTTCCACTCTGGGAGGTAACACCCAGCAGTTCGGCTGGGGCGTTGGGAGCGAAGTGTGAAGCCTGCTTCTGGGGAGGGCCCTGCCTTCCAGGGCTCTCCCTTCTCTGCTCCCACCAGCAGCACCCTTTCCTGGGCTAGGCCTCACCACGGCGCCCCCTGGTGGCTTCCTGGGCAGTGTGCTATGATTGGTGTGAACTCTCCCCGTGGTGTGTCCGCGCTGTTTTGAGGTTCTGTGTGTTTCTCCTCACATTTCTTCTGACACGTGATTCGTCCAGACTCAGTTTACTACCTTCTGCCTTTCCCCCTTTGGGTCAGTTCCTTTTTCCCTTCCTTCGCGTGTACTGGACACCTGTGCGATGACTTCTAGGTCCGTTTTCTTTTTTTCTTAGCGTGCCTTCTTGTTTTCCTCCGTCGCATAGTGACTGCAGCACCAGTTGTGTAAACTGGGACAGTCATCTTTTTTGTGTGTTCGCTTCCCCCATGGTGGAAGCCATGTGTACTTACTGCAGGAAGTTGAGGCCAGGCAGCCAGTGCAAAGAACATGCTGCGGTCTCCAGCTCTGAGGGTGACTCAGCAGTTTAGTGGGTTTCCGCAAACTCCTTCTCCTGTTTAAAATTACAATGGGCCAGGTGTGGGGGGCGCACGCCTGTCATCCCAGCGTTCTGGGAGATGGAGGCAAGAGGATTATCTGAGCCCAGGGGTTCGAGACCAGCCCGGGCACCTTGGTGAGACCTCGTCTGTACAGTAAATAAAAAAATTAGCCGGGTGTGGTGGTGTGTGTCTGTAGGCCCAGATACCTGGGAAGCTGAGAAGGAAGGATTGGCCTGAGTCCAGCAGGTGAGGCTGCAGTGGCCGTGATTGTGCCACTGTACTCTAGCCTGGGCGGCAGAGTGAGGCGCTGACTTAAAAATCACCATGAAATATTTAAGGCATCAAAGTGATACAGAGTTGAGACCGTCTGGCCTCCTAGTGAGGCCTGGCCAGTGTTTGCAGCGCCCCGCCCATCCTGCATGCTCCCCTCCTGCGTGTGCCTGCCTGGACATGCTGCACAGCTCCTGCCTGTCCCCCAGGCTTGGCTGGCAGTGGCTGTTCCTGTGGTGCTGTCTGTGGAGGGCTTTGTTGCCATCCCCAGCCTTGCCACCACCTCCTCCACTCTAAATTGTTGCATTATGCTCGGCATACTTGACCCCACGTTCCTGGTTAAATTGCTGAGGTTCCTTCTGCTGAGATTCCTTTCTGTGTAATTACTGGGGCAAATAAATTGAAGCTTCAGAAGGCCCAAAGGTTCAGTTTACATTTCTGCCAGCAGTAACTTTTCATACTTTTTCGCAAAAAGTAACATTTTTTTCCCCTCATTTTTATATTTTGAAATAATTTCAAGCTTAGAGCAGAGTTGCAGCAGCAGGATAGAACCCCCGCCAGTCTTGCACCCAGACTCGCACTCAGCAACTTTTGGCAATGTGGGCAGCACTTGGTGGGGACCCACGAGCTTGTCTCCACATGAGTATTGGCAAAAATAACACCACGTGTTTACTCTGCTGGGCAAAAAGAAGAAGATCCAATTTTCCGTTTCTGTAGTTGCCAGCGAGAGCAGGCATTCCTGGGCGTCCAAGGCTTGCTTGGCGGCAGTGTGTGTGGGAGCCAGGCAGCCTTCGCTCTTGGCCATTGTCCTGTTGGGCAGTTTCTTTAATTTACCTCCAGTTGTGTTTGGGCTACTTTTGAGTAAGCACAGGCAGAGGGGAGGGAAACATAGGAAGGAGGACAATTGAGCGAAAATGGTAGTGGGAGGAACTCGTAAGAGGAAGAAGAAGATGAACCTTCCACACGTAGGGCAAGAGAAAAGACTGCTGCATGACAGCACCATCCGTCGATGGCGTCCGCACCGTGGGCACAGCCTCTGGCTCTGGAGCGGTAGCGCGCTCTGTGCTGACAGTGGCTGCCTTTCAGCTCTCCGTCGGGCGTTGAAGCCCAGGAGAGCCTAAAAGACGAGGACGCCTTGGCTGCTCTGAGTGCCCCTGCCTTGTCACTGTTGGCGATAGGTGACTCACCTGTGGTTGGCCTTTTCTCGCCGTAGTGTGCTGCCCTGTCGCTCATTGGTGGGGGTCCTGGAGGGGCTCCTGGCCAGGTCCTTTCTCGAGCCACTTGGATGGTCTCCTGACTCCCAAGCCCTCGTGGCCCTCTCCTCCTCCGCCTTCTCGGAGAGTTTTTGCTTCATGCTCTCCTTTGTGGAAGTGGTTCGTTGAAATGTGTACACATCACGTCTTTGCTGTGTACCTTTTTTTAGACTAGACAATAAGTTTATTTAGCAAGTGAATTAGAGAGAGAGAAAGAGGAGATTCGCCTCCCCCAGGGTAGGGGAGGAGGCCAGAGCCAGGAAGCACGGCGACAGCCTTAGTTCAAACAGCATGCGGCCACACCAGAGTCCAGCAAGGCAATGGCGGCGATGATCTGGCAATGGCCTGGCAATGGCTTGTGTGTTCATTTCGTAGTGTTTTTAATTTTTCCCCCCATGGGGTGGTTTTACCAGATAACATGGAAAGAGCTGATGTTAGCAGGCCTTCTGAGTGCGACTGTGGACCGACCAACCCTCAGGGCTGCTGGCGGAGACACAGGGTGCTCTTCCCCATGTGCAGGCGGGGCACTAGAGCGCAGAGAGCCTGGGCAGCTTCCTGGCATCACACAGCACTGGGCTGAGGCGGGCTGTGGACACAGCTGTCTGAGGCAGCGTGGGTCTTGGGGGCAGTCTGTGCATTGCTTCGCCAAGCATGCCTTCTGCTTCCCATATCAATAGATCTGTGCACATTGGTGAGTCCACCTGGATGATTTTGCTCAAGTGGGACAAGTTCCTCAATGGAACGATCGAGTTGGGTGTGCTTCATCTCACGAGTCTTTTGATGGGGCTAGATTGTCCCTCCTCAGACCCTCTACGGTATATGAGTGTGTGCAGCACTCTGCAGTGCTGGCCAGAACGACATCTGTGCACTTTGCCCCCAGAGAAGGGCGTCTCCTCTTGGCTTCCGTGGTCTCTTACAGTGAGGTGAGGTCCTTTGCTGCTGGTTGCTGGTTGTGTGTGCTGCTGCTTGCCCGCATCCTCTCCTGCCTTGCTCACCTCTCTGTGTCTGTTGACGATGAGCTTGTGTCCTTGGGGGATTTGTCCTTTTCTCCCACCCATACCCCTCCCCTGGGTCACTGCCTTCACTGAAGGGCACAGCCTGCAGACCCGGTCTTTGCCGGAAGCGTGGGGGGCAAGGCTACCAGGAAGAGGGAGCGGAGAGGCTGGGCTGCTGGTAAGCCCTACTCCCACGGTCCCCACTCCCTCCTTCTGGGCAGGGAGGGGCTGGGAGCAGCAGAGAGGAGCTGGCATTTCCCAGGAGAGCCAGATTCCCCATTGGGAGGAGGCATCGAAGGGGAGCACGCCCCATTCGTGGACCAAACAGATGCTTTTCCCAGTCCATCGTTTGCTGAACTTTGTGCTGGTCTTTTTGCTATAAAGTAGTTCTTCTTTTCTTTTTCTTTTTTTTGGAGTTGGAGGCTCACTCTGTCGCCCGGGCTGGAGTGCAGCGGCACACGCGCAGTGTGCCACAGCGTGCCACAGTTCACTGCGGCCTCGACTTCCTGGGCTCAGGAGATCCTTCTGCCTCAGCGTTCTGAGTAGCTGGGACTACAGGCGCGCAGTACCATGCCTGGCAATTTTTTGTAGAGTTGAGATCTTGCTGTGTGGCCCAAGCTGGTCGAATGCCTGGGCTCAAGTGATCCTCCTGCCTCAGCCTCCCAAAGTGCTGGGATTGGAGGCATGAGCCACCACACCTGGCAAGTTTTTCCTGTTACATGGTCTTACCTGCTGAGCCTTACAGTAGTGATTTCTGCCTGTGGTGTCAGGCTTAGAGGGGCGTGATTTTCAGAAGTATGATGTGGTTTATAATATGTTGCTAGTTGTTTTTAGATTCTGAGTGGTGCTCACTGGAGTTTCTGCTTTCAGTCTTTTGTGTTGGAGTTCCACTTTGAGCCCAATGACTACTTCACCAACTCAGTCCTGACCAAAACCTACAAGATGAAGTCGGAGCCAGACAAGGCGGATCCCTTCTCCTTCGAAGGCCCCGAGATCGTTGACTGTGATGGGTAAGGAGTGCTGTTCCAGCTTCTGCTTCTGCGGCGAAATCACAAGCTGGTTTTAGAGCGTCGTGGGTAAGGTAGGAGCTAGGAGCAAAGTGCTTAAAAGCCCGTAGACCGGTATTGAAATGAGTTTCAGTCTGAGGATAGTGGGGCGCAGAGCTTGGAGATGCTCTCATGGGGCTGCAGAAGCCCGGGTCCCTCATCTTACTGAGAAGATTGGGTTATCTCCATACCATAAATCGCAGTTCTTACAATTGATCTGATCAGTTATCCACAGCAAATAAGCATTTATTGCATGAACGAGTCTGTGCAGGGCGGCTGTGATCAGTAGATCCTTTGGGAATTGGCAGGAGCACATAGCTGTCGTTTGTCTCATATCTGCTTCAGCTGCTATAGATCACCAAAGAGAATGTGGTTTGGAATTAATTCTTCCTGGCCAAGTGCCTCATGTCTGTAATCCCAGCACTTCGGGAGCCCTGGAGTTTGAGATCAGCTTGCACAACATAGCAAGACCCTGTGTCTACCAAAAAAAAATTAGCCAGGTGTGGTGATGCACGCCTGTAGTCCCGGCTATTTGAGGGGTTGAACTGGAGGATCACTTGAGCCCAAGGGTTTGACCGTAGTGAGCTATGGTCATGCCGCTGCACTCCAGCCTGGGCAACAGAGCAAGACCCTGTCTTTAAAAAAAATAAAAATAATTCGGGACTTGATTAAAAATCCTTCTATACAAGAATGCCTGGAATAATTTAAAAAGATTGTTTTCCAGGACCAGGCCATTGTGTGAGAAAAAGACCTGGCCTTTTCAAGCGTGTCCTTGGGGGCATTCAGATGCTGCCAGGTGTTACCTGTGTCTCAGGTGATCCATATCTGGGAAGCCTGCGGTGCTAAGCCTCACAGGCATCCCTACGGCCTTTGTGGTCTGCACAGCCATCAGTATTTGCAGCGGCCACCTGTTTCCTTCCTTTATCTTGTCCCCTTACTCAACCTGGAGAACTTGGCTTGGCCGGGTGACTCCAAGCATGCTCTGGGCACAGAGGCAGCAGGGGACAGGTTCCTGTGCGTCATGCAGACGTGACCAAGTCCTTGGGGAAAGGATGCCATTATCTCAGAAGTCTGACACTGGAGGCAGTGGTCACATCCAGGATGAAAGATGACCAGGCCACTTCTTTTGTGCCTGACCTTCAGGTGAACTTCATAGGCCTTGGTAGTACTCAGTTGAAGCCTGGCTTTATGGACTCGTCCAGGTTTAGCGTAGAGCTGTGATTTGCTTCCCGTCTGCGTTTGTCATTGATTCTTCTCATGGAGTGTGTGTTCATGACAGTTGTCTTGTCCCTGTAGGTGCGCTATCGATTGGAAGAAAGGCAAGAATGTGACTGTCAAAACCATCAAGAAAAAGCAGAAGCACAGGGGTCGCGGCACTGTGAGAACCATCACCAAGCAGGTGCCCAACGAGTCGTTCTTCAACTTCTTCAGCCCTCTGAAAGGCAAGTCGCTGGGCTGTCACGTTCCTGATGTGCTTGTGGGAACTGATTCCATCCACCTGATGGTTCCTGCGGTCTCTCGGAGAGCTGGGTCCTGTTGTTAGCGTGGTCAGGAGGGGAACGGCCGCCGTGTTGGTACGCTGGCGAGGTGTGGGAGCAGGGGTGTAGCTGGGACGTAAGAACAGGAGTGTCGTCTTCTGTGGGCAGGGAGTATCCCTGACTCGCTTGACTGCTGCCCAGGCAGAAACTTGCAGCTCTGTTTTGAGAAACCGGAAGAGGGGCCTGCACCGGGGCTGCGCCTCACCTGGCGCCTGGCGGGGGCCCCCCCCCCCCCGGGGCGGCCCCCCGGGGGGGGGGGGGGGCCCCGGGGGCCGCCCCCCCCCCCCCGGGGGGGGG
>CAUYQG010110355.1:0-23114 GCA_963574415.1 Tarsius wallacei | reverse complement strand
GCTTTGGGAGGCTGAGGTGAGTGGATTGCCTGAGCCCGCAGGTTCGAGACCGCCTGGGCAACTTGGCGAGACCTCATCTCTACAATAAATCAAAAAAATTAGCTGGGCATGGTAGCACGTGCCTGTAATTCCGGCTACTCAGAAGGCTGAGGCAAAAGGATCGCCGGAGCCCAGCAGGTCGAGGCTGCGGTGGCTGGGAGCGGCCACTGCACTCCAGTCTGGGCAACAGTGAGACCCCAACTCAAAAAAAAAAAAAGAATTTTTGGATTTCTTATTCAAGAAATATGATTGCCAAGGTAAAAAACAAGGGAAGATATAGAATGGGAAACGGAGTAAGGTACTGAGGATCCAAACACACACACGCTTATATTTTTTAAAATAAGCAACAGGGGCTGGGCTCAGTGGCTCAACCTGTAATCCCAGCACTTTGGGAAGCTGAAGCAAGTGGATTACCTGAGCCGGCAGGTTTGAGACCAGCCCGGGCAATTTGGCAAGATGTCCCTACAACAAACAAAAAATTAGCCAGGCGTGGTATCGCGCGCCTGCAGTTTGGGCAACTTGGAAGGCTGAGGTGGAATGATCGCTGGAGCCCAGCAGGTTGACACTGGGGTGGCCGTGAGCATGCCCCTGCACTCCAGCCTGGGCAACGGGAGCGAGACTCTAACTCAAAAAAATAAATAAAATAAAACAAAATAAAATAAACAATGGGGGCTGGGCATGGTGGTTCATGCCTATAATCCCAGCACTTTGGGAGGCCAAGGTGAAAGGATTGCCTGCACTCACGGTTTGAGACCAGCCTGGGCAACTTGGTGAGACCTCACCTCTACAATAAATAAAAAAATTATCCCACTGTGGGTGGCACGTGCCTGGAGTTCCAGCTACTTGGAAGACTGAGGCAGAAGGATCACCCAAGCATAGCAGGTTAAGGCTGCAGTGGCCGGGGACATGCCACTGCCCTCCAGCCTGGGCAACAGAGTGAGACTCCAACCCAAAAAAATAAAATAAAACAAAATAAGCAATGGAAGAATAAACCAAAAACCAACAAAAATGTTTACCCACAAAGTACAGAGAAGAACAAAGGCAAGGAGGAAAGTCAAACCTCTTTCAATCTATCTTGCTTTATCATTTTATCTTTAGAAACATGTAAATATTTTAATTATAATTTTTTTGTTTTTGTTTTGTTTTGTTTGAGTCAGAATCTCACTCTGTCACCCAGGCTGGAGTACAGTGGCATACTCACGGCCACTGCAGCTTGACCTGCTGGACTCAAGTGATCCTTCTGCCTCAGCCTTCCAAGTAACTGGAACCACAGGCATGTGCCACCACGCCTGGCTAATTCTTTGATTTATTTTAGAGACAAGGTCTTGCCAAGTTGCCCAAGCTGTACTCGAACGCGTAGGCTCAAGCAATCATCTCACCTCAGCCTGCCAAAGTGCTGGGATTATAGGCATGAGCCACCACGCCCGGCTGTAAATATTTCATAAAATTAAAAAACAAATGCTTTAAAAATCCTTTAAAATAAAAAAACACAAATGGACCTAAATTATTTATCAAATTAGTGGCATCACCACACAGAGAAAAATTATTTCAAGTTTAATACTGATTATACCTCTCTGGTGTTATTGCCAACAAATGAGAGACAAATATAAAACCAAAAATATAAAAATCCTTTAATCCTTTATTTGAATTGGAGATATCAGTCTGAAATAATGATTTATTTTTTCTTGGCAAAAAGTTTCCTAGCTCTAGTGAAAAAGACATATTAGAATTCATATTCCAGTTGCAATTAATGCCTCTCATACCATTTCCCACTAAAAAGAATCAGCGCAGCCGGGCTCGGTGGCTCAGCCTGTAATGCCGCGCCTTGGGAGGCTGAGGTGAGTGGACTGCCTGAGCCCGCGGGTTCGAGACCCGCCTGGGCAACTTGGTGAGCCCTCATCTCTACAATAAATCAAAAAATTAACCAGGTGTGGTGGCACGCGCCTGTAGTTCCAGGTACTTGGAAGGCTGAGGCAGAAGGGTCGCCGGAGCCCAGCAGGTCGAGGCTGCAGTGGCCGGGAACGTGCCACTGCACTCCAGTCTGGGCGACAGAGTGAGACTCCAACTCGAAAAAAAAAAAAAGAATCAGCGCTTCTTAAAGAAATGACTAATTCTAGACCTGGGGTCAGAAACAAAAAAAGATAAGTCCTGGGCTTCTTGTCAGGCCAGAAAGCAGGGAACCCACGTAAGACCACTAGGCTCATGTCAAAAGGAACCAGAGTCAACCTGAAAAATAAGCTCTACAGCAGCTAATAACAGGACAACATAAGCATCAAAATGAATAACCATTTGGGAGTGAAAAATCATTAAATATATAAAAACGATAAGTTCAGCCAAGGCAGTGATTTCTTGGATAAGACACTGAAAATACAAGCAACAAAAGGAAAAAAAAGGTAAATTGGACTTTAAAATTAAAACTTTTGTACATCAAAGGATGTTATTAACAGAGCCAAAAGGAAACCCAAACAACAGAAAAAAATATTTGCAAATCATGTATCTGAAAAGAAATTAATATACAGAATATAAAAATCTCCTATAATTCAACAACAACTACAAAATCCAATTTTTATTTATTTATCTCTTATTTTTTTGAGTTGGAGTCTCACTCTGTCACCCAGGCTAGAGTGCAGTGGCATGCTCACAGCCACCACAGCCTCAACCTGCTGGGCTCAGGTGATCCTTCCACCTCAACCTTCCAAGTAGCTGGAACTACAGGCCTGTGCCACCATGTTCGGCTGATTTATTTATTTATTGTAGAGACGAGATGTTACCATGTTGCTCAGGCTGGTCTCAAACCCGAACCCCTGAGCTCAGGCAATCCTCTTGCCTCCACCTCCCAAAGTGCTGGGATTACAAGCGTGAGCCACTGCACATGGCTAAAATCCAATTTTTAAATGGGCAAAGAACCTGAAAAGAAATAGAGAGACGGGGGGTGGGGGCACACCTCATCAACAAGGGTACCTGCACAACGCATATTTGTATACCTCACCCTTAACTGTACCCCACAATATTAAAATAAAAAATATGTAGGGGGAAGAAAAAGAAATACAGAAATGGCCAATAAGGGCTATTGCCTTACTAGACTCTGGTATGGCCATGAGCTATGGCCGTTGCCATGTTTCCCGGCTTTGGTCCCCTTCCCTATCTTGGGGAAGTGAATCTCCTCTCTCTCTCTAATTTACTTTCTAAATAAACTATATTTTCTCATCTATAAAAAGAAAGAAATGGCCAATAAGCACATAAGAAGATGCTCAAAGGCCAGGCACGGTGGCTCATGCCTGTCATCCCAGCACTTTGAAAGGTCAAGGCAAGAGGATTGCTTGAGACCAAGAGTTCAAGAAAAAAATGCTCAACATCACTAATCACTATGGAAATACAAATCAAAACCACAATGAGATACCAGTTTATACCCATTAGGATGGCTATTGTTAAAAAATATATAGAATAAGTGTTGGCATGGATGTAGAAAAACAGAAACCCTCATGTATTGCTGGTGGAAATGTAAAATGATACAGCCACCGTTGAAAACAGTATGGTGTTTCCTTAAGAAACTAAACATGAGGCTGGGTATAGTGGCTCAAGCCTGTAATCCCAGCACTTGGGAGGCCAAGGTGAGAGGATTGCCTGAGCCCAGGAGTTCGAGACCAACCTGGGCAACTTGGTGAGACCTCATCTCTACAATATAACAAAAAATTAGCCGGGCATGGTGGCATGCATCTGTGGTTCCAGCTACTTGGAAGGCTGAGGCGGAAGGATCGCCTGAGCACAACAGATTGAGGCTGTGGTGGCTGTAAGCATGCCACTACACTTCAGCCTGGGCTACAAAGTGAGACTCCTACTCAAAAAAAAACAAACAAAAAAAAGAAAAGGGTAAAATGATAAATTTTATGTTATGTATATTCTACCATAATTTTAAAAAGAGTTCATAATGATAACTTGTACTAAGAAAAATTCATTGGCCATCTGTCTTTGGAGATGTTAAGGCACAAGCTATTATTCTGAAAACTGATACATACTGGGGAAAAAAATCAAGTATTTATCCTGTCATCCCTGCTTATACTTTTTAAAAATAATATTGCATTTGGGAAAGTTATTTATCAAAGAAAACCAGCTAATAAACACAGAAGCAATGCTAAGAAAACCAATAGCGGATGTAGTCAATGATCATCAATCATTGTTAAAATGATTAGGTGAAAATTTATGAGAAGTCAATGATGAAGGGTAACACATGAACCCACTAATTAATCTTAGCATCATTAAAGTGGAGAACTAGGCCAGGCATGGTGACTCACGCCTGTAATGCCAGCACTTTGGAAGGCGGAGGCAAGAGGTTTGCCTGAGCCCAGGAATTCAAGAGCAGCCTGGGCAACTTGGTGAGACCTTGTCTCTACAATAAATAAATAAATAATTAGCTGGGTGTGATAGCACGTGCCTGTGGTTCCAGCTACTTGGAAGGCTGAGGCAGAAGGATCGCCTGAACCCAGCAGGTCGAGGCTGCGGTGGCCCTGAGCGTGCCACTGCACTCCAGGCTGGGTTTTACCAGCTTTGTCCTCTAGTTTCATTTTTTATTACTTTCTACAAATCTTTTAATCTTTTTTCTCCATGTGGTTTTTAAAAATATTTATCTATTTATTATAGAGATGTGGGGTACAATTCAGGGTTAAGTACACAAACATTCCATGTAGTTTACAAAAAATTACACCCAATGGTCCTCTGGCACTTAGAATAAAATCAGACTCCTCACTGCGACCTGCACAGCCCTGCCCATGTTCTCCAGTCTCCTGTGGTACCTCCTGCCCCTCACTTATCACTCTCCAGTCACACTGCTCCTCTTTCAGTTCTTCTAGCGCCCCAAGCTCTTCACACATGCTGTTGCCTCTGTCTGGAAAGCTCTTGCCTCCCTCCCGCTCAGGGTGCTCCCCCACATCATCCTTTAGCTCTCAAAATAAACATTACTCCCTGAGAGAAGCCTTCCCCCGTCAACCTGTCTAATCGAGCGTCACCTCACCCTTACAATGCCATCTTGTCTTAATGACAACTTGCAATCATCTTATCACTTTATTTGCATATGTACACCTTATCACATAAGCTACTAAGGATATCAGTCACTTGTTCACTACGGGGGTCCTTAGAGTCAACAAGCGTGCTGGCAGACTCTGGAAATTTCACATGAATGAATCATTGTTTTCCAATGGCATTGCCTTGCAAACTCAAGAAACTGACTCTTGTGGCAAGCTACCTCTCCACTTGAAAGGTGATTCATCTGTGGAAACCTGGTAGTGGTAACGATATCTGTGAATTTAAGATGGGTGATGTGGGCCGGGCACGGTGGCTCAAGCCTGAAACCCCAGCACTTTGGGAGGCCAAGGCAAGAGAACTGCCTGAGCTCAGGGGTTTGAGACCAGTCGGGGCAATTTGGTGAGACCTCGTCTCTACAATAAATAAAAAAATAAGCTGGGTGTGGTAGCGCGTACCTGTAGTTCCAGCTACTTGGAAGGCTGAGGTGGAAGAATCACCTGAGTCCAGCAGGTTGAAGCTGTGGTGGCCCTAAGTGTGCCACTGCACTCCGGTCTGGGTGACAGAGTGAGATTCCAACTCAAAAAAACAAAAGATAGGTGATGTGAAGAAGGTGGCATGAATATACCTCGCATGGTCTCTACTTCCAAAGTCACAGTCAGGAAACAGGTAACAAGTTGCCCAGGCTGGTCTCAAACCCATGGGCTCAGGCAATCCTCTCACCTCAGCCTCCCAAAGTGCTGGGATTAAAAGTGTGAGCCACTGTGGCCTGCCTAGGTAACAGGATTATTAAGCACCCCCCTCAGCTCAGGCTTTATGTGAATAGAGTGCTGGCTGTTTCCCTGGAGAGCCTGTACTTTATCTGTTTATGACATCTCTCACTATACATATATACATATGTACATACACAAAACCACAAGCCCTTTTCCCTGTATTCAAATAGTCAAAATTTGTTTCATGTTTTGCAACTTACTTAACTTTGCCAAAATTGATGATCAAATATAGATGAACCCTCCAAAGAAGATGTGCCAATAAGCACATGAAAAGATGATTAACGTCATTAGTTACCAGGGAAGTACTGATCAAAATCATAATGAGCTACCACTTTACAACTACTAGGATGACTACAATCAAAACGACAGACAAGGCAAGGCGTGATAGCTCACGCCTATAATCTCAACACTTTGGGAGGCTGTTGTGGAAGGACTGCTTGACGCCAAGAGTTCAAAACCAGTGTGGGCATCATAATGAGATTGTGTCCATACAAAAAAAGTAAAAATTAGCTGGGCATGATGGTGTACGACTAGCTGCCCGGGAGGCTAAGACAGGAGGATCACTTGAGCCCAGATTTCAAGGATACAGGGAGATAAGATCGTGCCACTGCACTCCAGCCTGGGTGACACAGTAAGACTCTTCTCAAAAAAATTTAAGACATACGAGAACAAACACTGGCAAGAATGTAGAGAATCTTCATATACTGCTCACAGGAATATAAAATGGTAAAGACACTTTGGAAAACAAGTTGGCAGTTCCTCAGACAGTTAAACATAGACTTATCTTATTTCTAAGCAATTCCACTCCTATGTATATATCCAAGAGAAACAAAAAACATATGCCCACACAAAAACCTGCACGTGAATGTCTGCAGCAATATTATTCATAATAGTCAAAAACTGGAAACAACTCAAAAGTCTTTCAACAGACAAATGGATAAACATAATGTGGTATAACCATGCAATGGAATAGCACTTAGCCATAGAAAGGAATGAAGTACTGATACATGTGACAACCTGGATAAACCTTGAAAATATCATGCTAAGTGAAAAAAGCCAGAGCCCAAAATCAGTAACTGAGTCTTACCCTTCCTGCCTTCTTAATAGCCCTCAGTCCTTTCTCTTCTATCCTCACCCTCATACCAGAGCCCAGTCAGTCTTCACTGACTGCCTGAATTACAGAGGCACCTCCTGTGACCACAAAGGGCCACATATTTTATGAATCCATTAATATGAAATGACCAAATTAGGCAAATCCACTGAAACAGAACAGTAGATGATGGCTGCCTAAGGCGGGCGGGGGTAGGAGGTGGGGGTAGGGAAAACGTGGTGGAAGAATGGGGAAAATAAGGAATGAATGACTGCTAATGGGAATAGGGTTTCTTTCTGGAGTGATGAAAATTTTCTAAAATTGACTCTGATGATGGTTGCACAACTCTAAATACACTAAAACCCACTGAATTATGTATTTTTTTAATTTATTTTTGAGTCAGAATCTCACTCTGTTGTCCAGGCTGGAGTGCAGTGGCATGCTCACGGCCACCACAGCTTTGACCTGCTGGGCTCAGGCAATCCTTCCACCTCAGCCTTCCAAGTAGCTGGAACCATAGGCACGAGCCACCATGCCCAGCTAATTTTTCTTGATTTATTGCAGAGATAAGGTCTCACCATGTTGCCTAGGCTGGTCTTGAACCCATGGGCTCAGGCAATCCTCTCACCTCGACCTCTCAAAGTGCTGGGATTACAGGCGTGAACCACTGTTGCCTGGCCGAATTATATACTTTAACTGGGTAAACTGTATAGCACGCAGATTAAATTTCAATAAAGCTATTATAAAAATATAAAGATGAACCACTCCATAAACAATTCCCAATTCAGGAAAAAACCAGAAAATGTTCTGTCCTCTCCAATCCACAAAAATGTAAACCCAAATATCCACCCTTGATAATGTGGAGACACTACAGGAAATTCTTTAAGCTGATTAGTGAAGTTATTGTCTACAAAGTTCAAAGCCCAACCATTTTGATGTTTTCAGTTCAAACTGACTCAAACCATATTTAGAAATGCACTCTAGAAAAATGCCTTGAAGAATTTTATTCTCAATATTCATAAATTTAAAATATCGATCCAGGCAGGAGAAAACGCCTAGAAAATTTAGTCCTTTGTTCTGATCCTCCTTAGAACTCTACTTTTTTGGCTCCCTTTATCTGTTACCACATGAGAAAATGAGGCAACTCTGCAGGCTGCTAATATGAAAAGATACTAGTTCTTCTTGCTCTCTTCCTACTTCTCCGGCCATTCTTAGTTGGCCCTTTGAGCCAATTTTCCTCTGACAGATCTTAAGTGTTGTGGTTCCTCAGAGCTCTGTGTTGTGCCCTCTCAATTTTTTTTTTTTGAGTTGGAGTCTCACTCTGTCGCCCAGGCTGGAGTGCAGTGGCACACTCACGGCCACCCCAGTGTCGACCTGCTGGGCTCCGGCGATCCTTCCACCTCGGCCTTCCAAGTCGCCAGAGCTACAGGCATGCGCCATCATGTCTGGCTAATTTTTTGATTTATTGTAGAGACGAGGTCTCACCAAGTTGCCCAGGCTGGTCTCGAAACCTCGGGCTCAAGCAATTCATTCGCCTCAGCCTCCCAAAGTGCTGGGATTACAGGCTGAGCCACCGAACCCGGCCTCAATTTTTATTTTTGAGTTGGAGTCTCACTGTTGCCCAGGCTGGAGTGCAGTAGCATGCTGACAAGCACCACAGTCTCAACCTGCTGGGCTCAGGTGATCCTTCCACCTCAGCCTTCCAAGTAACTGGAACCACAGGTGCACACCACATGCACCCGGTTAATTTTTTGATTTATTGTAAAGACGAGGTCTCACCAAGTTGCCCAGGCTGGTCTCGAACCCCTGGGTTCCGGCAATCCTCTCATCTCCACCTCCTCCCAAAGTGTTGGGATTACAGGAGTGAGCCATTGGACTCAGCTGCCCTTTCATTTCTAAGAGCAACATATTTTCCCTGGGAAGATTCCCAAATCCATCTTTCTAGCCCAGAACAACTGCCTACTGGACACATCCCCAAGTCAAATGTTCAAAACCAAGTCTCCCAAGTCATTCAGCATTCCTTTCCTGTCTTGGTTAATGGCATTGTCATCTGTCTATTTGAACAAGGCAGAAACCTGGTAATCCTCTATTCCTTACTCTCCTTCAAATAAATCAATAAATGAGTCTTAACCTTCCTGTCTTCTTAATAGCCCTCAAGTCCTTTCTCTTCTATCTTCACCGTCATAACAAAGCCCAGTCAGTCTTCACCTCTTGCCTGAATTATAGAGGCACCTCCTGAGTGAATTCCAAATGCCTGAACTGCTCCCCTAGGGTTGCTGTGTGGCTATCATACAGTCAATTTGATCATACCACTCTCCCACTTCAAATCCACCATGGCTCTCCACTACCCTTCCTATTTTCTTATGCCATCCCAACACTACCCACTTTCTCAGGTGCCATCTTCCCTCTCACCACCTGTCTACATGTTCTGTTTCCTCTGCCTGGAAAGCTCTCTTGGCTTATTCTCATTTCTCTTGCTTGTTGACTTAGACCTCACTTCTTCTGAGAAGACACTTCAACAAAGACTGAGCTAGGAGGCCCTTCTATGGGCTACCACACCTTGCTTTTAGCTCATCTTCATATTAACCTTGCTGTATTATAGCATACTAGATCACAACTGCCAATTTCCTCCCTGTTTCCCTGCCACCTCCAACACCCAGTATCACTGAGCTCATTCAAGATATTCAAAAGTGCTAAGCACCGAACACTGTAAACATGCAATAGATATTTGTTGAATGATTAGTTTACCCTCTGTATTTATTTAATGGTATTTCTGTACAACATTCATGCAGTCATCCTTGCCATCCACAGAAATAAGGGTCTGGTTTAAATAAATAAGGGCAAACCCCTTGGGTCCCCTCCCACTGTGGGAGCTTTTCTGTCCTCTTAATAAATCCTGCTTTTAAAAAAAGACAAAATAAGCCAGGCTCGGTGGCTCAGCCTGTAATCCCACACTTTGGGAGGCTGAAGTGAGTGGATTGCCTGAGCCCACGGGTTCGAGACTCACCTGGGAAACATGGCGAGACCTCATCTCTACAATAAATTAAAAAAAAAATTAGCCGGGCGTAGTAGCGCGCGCCTGTAGTTCCAGCTACTTGGAAGGCTGAGGCGGAAGGCTCGCCGGAGCCCAGCAGGTCGAGGCTGCAGTGGCCGGGAGCGGCCACTGCACTTCAGTCTGGGCGACAGAGTGAGACTCCAACTCAAAAAAAAAAAAAAAAAAAAAAATTAAGAAAAAAATATATTTATAATAGCACCAAAAAGAATAAAGTACTTAGGAATTCAAAGTTATTGGTGCAGGATGTGAAAGTCTTGTACAATGAAAACTACAAAACATTGCCAAAAGAAATTAAAGAAGGCATAGATAGAAAGATATCTTATGCTCATTGACTGGAAGACTTAATATTTTTAAGATGTCAATACAGTCCAAAGTGATCTACAGATTAAATGATACATATTACAATTCCAATGATAAGAAATAGAAAAATCCTTCTTAAAATTCATATGGAATTTTAAGAGACTTTGAATAGGTAAAACAATCTTGAAAAAGAAGAAAGTTGGAAGACTCATACTTCCTGATTTCAAAACTTACTACAAAGCTACAGTAATAAAAACAGTGTCACTGGGCTTGGTGGCTCAGCCTGTAATCCTGTGCCTTGGGAGGCTGAGGTGAGTGGATTGCCTGAGCCCGCGGGTTCGAGACCCAGCTGGGCAACTTGGTGAGACCTCATCTCTACAAATAAAAATCAAAAAATTAGCCAGACGTGGTAGCACGCGCCTGTAGTTCCAGCTACTTGGAAGGCTGAGGTGGAAGGATCGCCGGAGCCCAGCAGGTCGAGGCTGCGACGGCCGGGAGTGGCCACTGCACTTCAGTCTGGGCGACAGAGTGAGATTCCAACTCAAAAAAAAAAAAAAGTGTGCGACTGGCATAAAAAAGACATATAGACCGATGGAATAGACTAGAAAGTCCAGAAATAAACCGTAAAATGTACAGTCAAATGACTTTTGGCAAGGAAGCCAAGACAATTCAATGAGAAAAGGAGTCTTTTCAATAAATCATACGGGGGAAACTGAATATTCACATGCAAAAGAATGAAGTTGGACCCCTACCTCATGTTACATACAAAATTAAATGGAAATGGATCAAAGGCTTAAACTTGAAAGTCAAAACTATACAACTCTTAGAAGAAAACACAGGCAAAACCTCACAGTATTGGATTTGGCAATGATTTCTTGGATACGACACCAAAAGCACTAGTAACAAAAGAAAGAATAGACAAATTGGACTTCATGAAAATTAAAAACTTTTGTGCATCAGAAAACACTATCAATAGAGTAAAACAGCAACCCACAAAGTTGGAGAAAATATTTGTAAACCATATATTTGATAAGGGACTAGCATCCAGAATTTATACTCCTAAAACTCAACAGCAACAACAACAACAACAAAACAGGAACAACTTAATTAAAAATGGACAAAGGACTTGAATAGACATTCTCCAAAGAAGATATACAAATAGCTAATGAGCATATGAAAAGATGGTTAATATCACTAGTCATCAGGGGAATCCAAATCAAAACCATAATGAGATTCCACCTCATACCTATTAGGATGGTTACTATTAAAAAAAAAAAAGAAAATAGCAAGTGTTGGCAAGGATGTGCAGAAGTTGAAACCTTATACACTGTTTGTAGAAGCATGAAATGGTGCAGTTGATGTGGAAAACTGTATGGTGATTCCTCAAAAAATTAAAAATAGAACTGCCATATGATCCAGCAATTCTACTGCTGGATATAGACCAAGAGAATTGAACACAGGGCCTTGAAGTGATATTTGTTCGCCCATGTTCATACAGCATGATTCATAGTAGCTAAAAGAAGAAAGCAACACAAATGTCCATAAGCAGATAAATGAATAAACACAGTGTGGTGAATACATACATACAATGGAATATTATTCAACAAAAGAGAGGCAAAGTTCTGATTCATTCTACAACATAAATGAAACTTGAAAATTCCCAGAGCTCTCAGCTAGTTATAGTAAGTTGCAATTAGAGTGTTTACAGCTAGCAATGTAGCTCCATTGTTGTTTTGTTTTCTTCATCTCACAGAGTTCCTATTACCCAGGAGAAAGGAATGGAACAGTATTCCCTGCTGGAGGAAACAGTAAAAAGTTCCTAGTGTCAGACTTGGGTCTGGCCCCCCAAAATTGACTGAGTCATGAAATGTGGGATTATGAGACTGAGGAAGATTGTGTTCACCCCACAACTTGCTCTGGCCTGCCTTTGGGACATAGTGCTTGATCAAACCTCTTCAATTAGTATCAATTCCTTCTTACCCAGCCCCATTGCATACTAAACCTTGGCCAAGACTCTTGTAAATTAGCAATCTGATTTCCAAACTTTGTAAGGCTAATAATTTACAAAAGCAAAAAATGAAACCTATTTGGACTGGTGCCCATTCTAAACAGAACAGATTAAGAGAAACACAGGTTATGGGAGAAGAAAAAAAGAGCTTTGCACTGTGAAAGTGGCTAGAGAAATAGGAAGAGAACTAAGAAAGTGAAGTGTTGTGCATGGTGAAGATGGTTTCAGAAAGAGTTGTATCTCCACAGAAATATAAGAAACAGAACTTAGAAAATGCAATTAGGAGATCACTGGGCACCCTGGAGATTAACATTTCCAAAGCACGGATGAATTTTGAAGTCAAAGTTTGAAGACACAACAATTGACTAGGTGTTGAAGAAACACAGACCATGGATAAAAGCTGTTCCTATTAGTCATGGTAGATTGAAGAGGGACAGCGTTTGGCAAAGATGTTTTAAAGACAGAACAAACTGTACATGCTTGTTAATTATAGAAAGGAGCCTGGAGGTAGGAGAAATGTATTCATTTCTGATGTGTTTAGTTTTGCAGAGTCAACCATCAAGTTTTATTAGTATCCCAAATCTTGATCTTGTCATAAGGCTCTACTGCTCCCATGTGGTGTAGACAGTCCAGGAGCGTTATTCTAAATAAACCAAAAGTCTGCAAACTAGCTGTAAAAGGCCAGACGGTGAATATTTTATACTTTGAGAATCATAGGGTCTTTGTCACAACTACTTAACTGCAGAGTGAAAGCAGCACACGTAGCTCTTTAAGGAAGACATGGTTACAGCTGTAGCGGGACTGTAGTCCACTGGTTCCTACTCCTGCCTCTTTGCTATTGGCTCTCCTGAGGGAACTGTGCCACACACATGGCTTTTAACAGCACAGGAAAGATTTCCGTGGAAACATAGGTGGTAATTCACTGAATTAAAATAACCCTAGCCAGCCTCAACATAGAAATCTGGCGGAGATGTGTGCTGATGATCAAAAGCACAAAGTAAAAGAATCTCACAGTGAAAGGACAAGTTTGGTTCTCTACCAAGATCTGAAAATCACTAAGAGAAAAACTCCTTGTGGTGAAGATTCTAAAACTTGGGAGAATCCAAGATGTTTCCATATGAGAATCCAGATAGGAATCCACAAGCGACTCACTGACTTGCACAGAACTTCTGAGACTGAACCAGATCACTTCCATTAGTAGTGAGACAGATATTGAAATCACCACTGCAAATGATCAATCCATTTTAATAAACTGATTATCAGTTGTTAAAAAAGAAAGTAACCACAGATAATAAATAGGTGTGTGTGTTTCAATAAAACTTTATTTACAAAAATACATAGGGGTCTATAGCCGCTGGATTGGCCTACAGCCTCTGGTTTGCTGGCCCATAAGCTAAAACTGTGTTCTCAATATTTGGGTCGAACACTAAAGTTATCTGGAGATTTTTTTTTTAAGAGATGGAATAACTCTTGGTCTTGAGGGATCCTCCTGCCTCAGCCTCCAGAGTAGCTAGGACTATAGGAGTACATTGCCAGTCTGGCACTCTGAGAATTGTTTTAAAATAATGTAGGTGCCAGGGCAGAATTTCAGACTGATTGAATGACAGACTTTGAGTGAGGGCCAGAACTTTATAAAGTCCCACCAGGGAGTCTACTGTGTGATCAAGGTTGAGAATTATTAACTCAAGTGAATATGCTTCTAGTTGTATGTGTAGCCCATATTGATTGAGTGTTTTTTTCCCCCTGAGTCAGTGTCTCACTCTGTCACTCAGGCTGCAGTGCAGTGACATGATCAAGGCTACTGCAGCCTTGACCTTCTGGGCTCAGGCAAACCTTCTACCTCAGCCTTCCAAGTAGCTTGGACTATAGGCATGTGCCACCATGCCCAACTAATTTTTTTGTCTTTTATTGTAGAGACAAGGTCTCATCATGCTGCCCAGGCTGGTCTTGAATTCCTGGGCTGAGGCAATCCTCTTGCCCTGGCCTCTCCAAATGCTGGGATTACAGGTGTAAGCCACAGCGCCCAGCTATTGAATGCTTTTTATGTGCCAGGTACATATATTGTGTCCATATATTGTATTATCTCATTTAATCCATAGTTGTGAACAACTCTGTGAGTTGAGAACCATTGTTATGCCCATGTTATAGATAAAGAAACTGAATTTTGGTGATATTAAGTAATTTGCTCAAGGTCATAGAGCTATTAAGAGGAAGGAAAATTATCAAACCCAGGCATCTGTCTCTAGAGCCTGAGCTTTCCATTACTAGGCTACTCTATTGTTACTATTATTTTTTAACTGAAAAACAGCCTTCATCTGAACATAATTAAACTATTTTTTAACCATATAGTCTATTTTATTTATTAATTTTTTTGAATTGGGTCTCACTCTGTCACCCAGGCTGGAGTGCAGTGGCACACTCACAGCTACTACAGCCTCGACCTGCTGGGCTCAGGTGATCCTTCTGCCTCAGCCTTCCAAGTAGCTGGAACTACAGCCATGTACCACCACACCCAGCTAATTTTTTGATTTATTGTAGAGATGAGGTCTTGCCAAGTTGCCTAGGCTAGTCTCAAACCCGTGGACTCAGGCAATCCTCTCACCTTGGCCTCCCAAAGTGTTGAGATTATAGGTATGAGCCACCATGCCCAGCTGACCATATACTCTATTTTATTTACATAAGGTATATAAAGTTAGTCACAAGAAATTTTCCCCAGATTTAATTAATGTACTTTTTCTAGTGCCACTGAATTCAAGTTTTGAATCAGGATTTTTTTTTTTGAGCCAGAGTTTCATTCTGTCACCCAGGATGGAGTGCAGTGGCACTCTCACAGCTCATTGCAACCTTCTGGGTGCAGGAGATCCTTCTGCTTCAGCCTCTCGAGTAGCTGGGACTACTCGAGGCTGTACTACCATGTCTAGCTGATTTTTGGGGTTTCTGTAGAGACAAGGTCTTGCTGTGTTGCCTAGGCTGGTCTAAAGTTCCTGGGCTCAAGCAATCCTCCTGCCTTGGCCTCCCAAAGTGCTGGGATTTACGGGTGTGCCACCATACCTGGCCTAAATCAGATTCTTCTCAGACTTTTTCCACAGCTTTGGCACTGACTCAAAGTGAATATGTTTCTAGTTGTAAGTGTAGCCCACATCATAGAAATTAATTAAGTATGCTTTCAGTTTGTTTCCTGTTCAGATTTTTTCCATTGTAGCCACTGTTTGATTCTATATCTGCTTAGGCTACTGATATTAATCAAAAGCGAAGGTTTAGTAGGACTTTTTTCATTTTAGAGGCAGTACAAGATAGTGTTTTTTAAAATAAAATACATAAACTTTGAAGACAGACAGGCCTTACCTTGAATTCTGGCTCTGCCACTTATATGTTAAGTACCAGCTAGTCTTCTAGCATTTTAATAAACTGGAATGGGCTATCTTGCTTCTGACTCCCCCATGTATTCTCTCTTCATGCAGTAGAAGCAAAAAGGAATTAGTCACTTGAGGTGATTTTAAATAACAACAACCACAACTTTATCATGATGGTAATAATAATAGCTGACATTACTAAGAACTTACCATGTGCTATTTTAATGCTTTTTATGGGTTCATTCACTTAATTACTTTAATAACCTGGTGAAGAAGGTGTTATTATCTATAATTTATAGGCAAAGAGACTGTGGCCCAGAGAAGTTAAGTAACTTTTCCAAGATCACATAGATAATACGTGGCAGAGGCAGGTTTTGAACCCATGCAAGTCTGACTTCACAATTTACAGTCTTTACTACTTTTAAAATACTGTTTTGGCTGGGCGCGGTGGCTCATGCTTATAATCCCAGCACTTTGGGAGGCCGAGGTGAGAGGATTGCCTGAGCCCACGGGCTTGAGACCAGCCTGGGCAACTTGGTGAGACCTCATCTCTACAATAAGTCAAAAAATTAGCCAGGTGTGGCGGTGCCCATCTGTAGTTCCAGCTACTTGGAAGACTGAGGCGGAAGGATCGCCTGAGCCCAGCAGGTCGATGCTGTGGTGGCCGTGAGTGTGCCACTGCACTCTAACTAAAACAAAACAAAACAAAACAAAAAACAAAATAAATACTGTTTTATTATACTAAACTGCCTCCAGCAGGAAATTCAACTATCATGTATTTATCCAAGTCATAAGGAGTAATTTTCCAGTGCCTCCAAAGCAATGATTCCAAGGCTTTAGGATTTCACAGGTGATTAAAATTTAAAAGAAGATTCTGGCAACAAACATAGATTTGCCACTTCTAAGTATAGACAGGGAAGGTCCTAAAAAACCAAACAACTCCATCATTTACTATTAGCACAGAATAAAGAACAACTTAATACCAAAAAAAGTAGGGTGGACATAATCTAGAAGGGTAACATTCAATACTACATATATTCATATGTCCTTAAATTTCCCACTTTTCTGAGGACAAACATTTGAGAACAACATTTTTCTTCTATTTTCTTCCACATAGCTAGGTTAAGCCACTTGGATTTAAATATAATAGCAATTTTAGTAACTTTTACAACTTGTCTTTCTAGAAAGAATCTGTATCCTTGGGTCTGGAAATAGCTTTTAATTTAAAGTTGTTGCTTTTAAATAAAAAGTGGGAGGACATTCAGTTATGACTAGGGATGAGGGGAAGGAAGGCAAAAGAAAGACTCAGAACCTCATGTGAAATTAGTGCTACTTGAAGGACCAGAGATAAATAGCACATTGATATGCTTGTGTGTTTATATTTTAGTACTTAAAAATAATAAATTAAAAAAATAAAAAGGTGGAATAAAAGATCTATGGATCACTTGTTTCATGATGGTGGTCAAAAGACTTAAGGTCTGAGAGACCTGCTTACGATTTTGAGTCTTGAAATTTTGAAATATGAAATAAACAGTTTTGGGGACTAGCACGTATTTCACCCACTGCATTAAAATAGTAAAAATACTATTGAAAAATGAAAGAACATTTCAGTTAAAACCTGCAAGTTTTTGATAGTGACAGTATATTAATAGGGTTTGTTTCTTGCAGCTTTATTTCCTCCAGTCTGAATGCCTGAGTGTTTTCAATAGGGTGCCACATGAGTAGATATCTACATGCACATGGGCCTCATGAATTTTTTATTGATACCGTGAAATGAGAAGGCCCAGCGCCTACCATCTGCATTTTGAACCTGACTACAAACATCAATTATGTATACACAGAAAAATTACTTGAGCTGGGCGTGATGGCTTATATCTGTAATCCCAGGACTTTGGTAGGCCAAGATGGGAGGATCGACTGAGACCAGGAGTTCACAACAGAGCAAGATTCCATCTCTACAAAAAATAGAAAAATTAGCCAAGTGTGGTGGTGTGGGCCTGTAGTCCCACTACACGGGAGGCTGAGGCAGGAGCATCACTTGAACCGCGAAATTCAAGGCTGCAGTGAACTGTGACTGTGCCACTGTCCTTCACTCCAGCCTGGGTGACAGAGTAAAATCTTGCCTCAAAAAAAAGTGTGTATATATATATATACACACACACACACACACACACACATATATATGTATATATATACACATTTTATATACACTTTTATACATATAAAATATAAAATATACATTTTGTTGTATATATATACAACAAAAGTGTATATACATTGTACACTTTGAAACAATTTTTAGTTAACAGTCTATTAAGCTCGTGTTTCATGGTATAACTTCAGATAAATTAAATTGGAATAGTTCGTGATTATAATCAATGATACTGTTTGAATTATAATTCCGAATTGATTCAAGCCGATTAGCACGACCCCTGGTGGTAATCTGTTGCATAATGTTAGCAAAAGTCCAGCGGTTTTCTCCTAACTTCTCTGTGCTAGCTAATTACATTAAAAATAGGAGTCCCTTTTTAAATACATATCCTAGGGTGGCATTCTCTGGCGGGTACAGCTGATTGGATGCCTGGGCCCTGAGTACTGTTTCTTAAGCCAGGGATTATTACCCTTTAGGAGCTGCAAGGAAGGATAAAGAAGACCATAACTCAGGACACCAAATAACTTCTTACTCGTCCTGGAGATAGTAGCCCAAGCAGGGTCCCTCACAGTTCTGTGACCTTCACTCAGTGACTCGTTTCTGTCTCAGTACATAAGGAACGACGTTATTCTTTCCTCATCGATTCTTCTAGTATTCTTTTTGGGGGGTGGTGATTGATTGAAAGACTTTTAAGAATCCCTTCTCCTATTTTGATAATTCAGAAATTTAATTCAGAAATGAGAGTAAAGACTCTCATAGATAAATCCATGTTGGAATAGCAGGCGCTTGGTCTATGTGGTCCGAGAGAGCACGAAGATGACAACGGACGTGCATTTGGGTGCTGAAGTGGACCTGGAGCGTGGAAAGAGGTGTTAGCATGCAGAATCCGGGAGACCAGCATGTAAACGCTCAGCTCTCATCAACGCGCGATTATCTGGTCTGAGATCACCTCACAAGCGATGCTCTCTGTTCAGGTGGAACCCAGACCCCGATCGATCCACGGGCGCCGGGTGATGACGAATCCTTGGGCCTGGCGGTGATTGGCTCCCGGAGAGGGGCGTCGGCCGCCAATGCGACTCGGAGCCTTGGCCCAAGTCCTCGCGAGAGCAGCGGCCTCCGGTGCGGGATGGCCGCGGAGCCGGGCGGAGCTGGCCCGCGGCTCCGGGGGCCGGCTCTCCGGCCCGAGACATGGCCCGGGGTCTCGGTCTTCTAGGCCGGTCTCGTCCCGACACGGTCGCCATGCCCAAGAGAGGAAAACGACTCAAGTTTCGGGCCCACGACGCCTGCTCCGGTCGAGGTGGGCCGTGGGTAGGGGCGCCGAGAGGCTGGCTGGCAGCGGGGAGGGGGCTGGACTGTGCCGACTTGAGCGCTTCTGCCGGGGAGCGGCTCGGGCGGGGACCCGTAGCGGGGAGGAGGGGATCTTGGTGGGGAAGACACTGAAGAGAGAGGCCTCTTCCTTGAGGGTGGGTGCTGTGTTTCAGTGACCGTGGCGGATTATGCCAACTCGGATCCGGCAGTCGTGAGGTCTGGACGAGTCAAGAAAGCCGTCGCCAACGCTGTGCAGCAGGAAGGTAAGCTTTCGGAGAGCCTTTGAGACCCAGGTCGTGGGTCTGCTTTGTTTTCCTGGGATTGTGTCCCAGTGTTTTTCTTGCAGTTCGTTGGGCATCTTTCCATAAACGTGTTTGCTTTCCTCAATGTTTACTTATGTATTGAGGGTGGTGGAGGATTATTAACCTAGAGCAGCAGTTTGTGTAGAAGAAAAATTTTCTTTCTTGCATTGATAAAAATTTTTTCATACTCTTTTTTAGTTTCCAGTGCCTTCTACTTGGGTATTAATCTCTTTCCTGTAGTTCACATATATATTATTCTACAATTTGCTTCCTTGTGTAATAACCTTGGAGTGTTCTTTTCCTCTTCCGGTGTTTCTCTTGCTTTCATGCTTTTTACTCATAAGTCCCTGAGGCTTGTGTTTTATAACACCTACTGTCTCCAGCCCAGGACCAGGGTTAAATTGGATCAATTTGTCTCAAACATTCCTCTTCAGAACTTATGAGGCTACATGTCATCTTTTGTTTTTATCCTGCATGGTTTATAGTGGAAAAATTATGCACTCCCTTTTTCTTCAGAGCTGAAGTTGGCACTTTTAAGGAGTCGGTTTCTGCGACTTTGGAGTCATTTTGCCCACCCATTGCTTTCCAGTTTTTATATTTAAAATACTAAAACTTTTGTTTTTAAAAATCTGGTAACAGATTGTCAGCTTTCTGGAGCAGACTCGCTCACACTTTTTTTCCCTCTTTCTTTGATGGATGCTGACACCTTGGCTAAGTTGTTTGTGTTTTTGGGTGGAACTGTGTGCCATCTCGTTGTCTCCTTATTTTCTTCTAGTAAAATCTCTGTGTGGCTTGGAAGCCTCCCAGGTTCCTGCAGAGGAAGCTCTTTCTGGGGCTGGTGAGCCCTGTGACATCATTGACAGCAGTGATGAGATGGATGCCCAGGAGGAGAGCATCCATGAGAGAACCATCTCCAGAAAAAAGAAAAGCAAGAGGCACAAAGGTATAGAGCTTGCTCTCTTTTTGGCCTATTAGTCCTGTCTGTGGTGATAAACTGAAGATGTTACTTTCTTAATAGCACAAAGGTAGATATAAGAGTGTGGAGAAAACCTGGCTCTCAACTAAGGATCTTGGTAGTGGGTCAGGGTTTACTATACCTGGATGTTTTGCTTTTGTCTAAATTTGAGAGGGAAGGAGATTGGTAAGAGTTAATACATTTCTGGAGCTGTGAACTGAACTATAGTAGCCATCACTGAGAACATGTTATTATCAGGTAGAAACCCACACGGCAATGTGAAAACAAAAAGCATTTGCATTTCTGGTTTCTGAATGTGTAAAGAAGCAGCGATGTGACCAGAAACTGTTTTCCCAAATATGTGGATTTTATGTAACTAGTTTTATTTCATATAAAGTTAAATATTATCATGAGCTTTGAGTGCTCTGCAATTACTAATGACTGCTTCATGTCTAATAGGTACTGTGGAAAATAGAAAAGCATAGGATGGTGACCAAACTTACACAAATGAAACAAAGAACAACAAACCGATGGTGTATAATATACCAAACCATCATTCAGATTCTGTTTTTTGCTCCAGACTTAATGAGTCAGAATCTTTTGGGGTAGAGGCCAGAATTCTTTAAGCTAAAGTGGTTCTGATGAACAGCTAAGTTTATAGGGAAGCTGATAAGTAATAAATAATGTATGTGTTTTTGGTCTCATCTACCAGAATTTTTACCTCTACGTGAGAATCAGATAATAGATATTTGTATTGTTAAGATATATTGAAATAAACAATAAATCAATGAATTGACTTTGTATTTATACCAGTTATTATCAGTGATATTCCTCTTTCTCAGGATCCAAAAATTAATACAGGTTGAGCATTCCAAATCCAAAATGCTCCAAAATCTGAAGCCTTTTTTTCTTTTAAATTAGAAATGGGTTCTCGCTATGTTGTCCAGGCTGGTCTTGAGCTCCTGGTCTCAAGCAATCTTCCTGCCTTGGCCTCCCAAAGTGCTGGAATTACAGACATGAGCCACAGTGCCTGGCCAAAATCTGAAACTTTTTGAGCACTGACATGATGCTCAAAGGAAATGCTCACTGGAGCATTTTGGATTTCTGGTTTTTGGGTTAGGGATACTCAATCAGTAAGTACAGATATTCCAAACCTGGGAAAAACTGAAATCTGAAACACTTCTGGTCCTAGACATTTTGGATAAGGGAGACTCAACCTGTGTTCACATTCTTCACATTTCTTTATTCTTATCTTCTCACTTAAAATCCCTACTTACCACTATCCCACTATCATTCTTTTGGAGATTTATTGTCTGTATGCGTGTGTGTGTGTGTTTTAACGCATTTCACAGATTGGCTTTAACTTTTTTTTTTTAAAGAACATCCTTATTTTTATTTTATTTTATTTTTTGAGTTGGAGTCTCACTCTGTCACGCAGACTGGAGTGCAGTGGCCACTCCCGGCCACCACAGCCTCTACCTGCTGGGCTCCGGCGATCCTTCCACCTCAGCCTTCTAAGTAGCTGGAACTACAGGCGTGCCCTACCACACCCAGCTAATTTTTTGATTTTATTGTAGAGATGAGGTCTCGCCAAGTTGCCCAGGCGGGTCTCCAACCCGCGGGCTCAGGCAATCCACTCACCTCAGCCTTCCAAAGCACGGGATTACAGACTGAGCCACCAAGCCCGGCTAGAACATCTTTACTGACATAAAATTCATTCCTTTAAAGTGTACAATTCAGTGGCTTTAGTGTGTTCCCAGAGTTGTGCAGCCATCAGCATGATCTACGTTTAGAACATTTCCATTACCCTAAAAAGAAACCTCATACTTATTAGCATCCCTTCTCATTCTCAACTAATCTACTTTCTGTCTATATAGATTTACCTATTCTGGACATTTTATACAAATGGAATCATGTAATATGCGGCTTTTCATGTCTGACTTCATTCACTTAGCATACTGTTTTCAGAGTTTGTCCATATTGTAGCATGTATCAGTATCTCATTCCTTTTTATTTGGCTGTTATGAATAACGCTGCTATGAACATTCATGGACAGGTTTTTGTGTGAACATATGTTTTCATTTTTGGTTAGGTAGGAGTGAAATTGCTGGATCATATGGAGACTCTTTGTTTAATTTTTGAGAAATTGCCAAGCTTTTCCAAAGTGATTGCATCATTTTATATTCCCACCAGCAATGTATAAGGGTTCCAGTTTCTTCATATCCTCATCAACGCTTGTTTGTCTGAGTTTTAAAATGATATTATCTAGTGTTTAAGATCATAGTAGATGTGAATTGGTATCCCTGGTGGCTTTGATTTATATTTCCCTGATGGCTTATGATTTTGACCCTCTTTTCATTTGCTTCTAGGCCATTTATGTATCTTTGGAAAAAAAGGTCTATTCAAATCCTTTGCTCATTTTAAAATTGGGTTATTTATCTTTTTATTATTGAGTTGTAAGATTTATTTATATATTCAGGATACTGGTCACTTATCAGATATATGATTTGTGGTTTACAGACTCAGCCATAATTCATCTTTTACTTCCTTACTCTACTTTACCTACATTAGGTTCTCTCATTCTAGTCAAACTCATCCTTTTTTCTTCTTTCTTTTAGCTTCTTTTTTTTTTGAGTCAAGGTCTCACTCTGTCACCCAGGTTTGAGTGCAGTATCATGATCACAGCTCACCACAGCCTCATGGGCTCAGGCGCTCCTTCTATCTCAGTCTCCCAAGTCACTAATTTTTTTATTTGTAGATGGA
>CAUYQG010110351.1:0-13969 GCA_963574415.1 Tarsius wallacei | reverse complement strand
TGTGCCCAGCTTTTTATGCAATTTATTTATCAAACAATCCAGAGCAGAGGTTAGACAGGTGTGATTATGATCCAGAGTCTACAGAGGAGAGAGCTGAGATACAGGAAGGAGATGAGGAGATGCGCAATCTGGGAGGAAAAGATGTCACAGCTGGCAGAGAGAGCGGGTTAGACAGGTGGGGGACTTACACTTTGGGGTGAGGAGTTGGTCAGTGCCTTGGGGAACAGCAGGGAGATCTCAGCCTGTCAGGAAAGCCCAGCGCCAGCCCCGGCCCCATCAGCAGTGGCTCTGTGACCTCGGGCTGGGGGTTGAGCCTTCCTGTATCTCAGCTCTCTCCTCTGTAGACTCTGGATCATAATCACACCTGTCTAACCTCTGCTCTGGATTGTTTGATAAATAAATTGCATAAAAAGCTGGGCACAGTGGCTCACGCCTGTAACCCCAGTACTTTGGGAGGCCGAGGCAGGAGGATTAGCTTGAGCCCAGGGCTTCAAGGCAAAATAGCGAGAACGTGTGCCTACAAAAAAAAATCACAAAAATTCGTGGGACATGGTGGCTCACGCCTGTCATCCCAGCTACTTGGGAGACTGAGGCAGAAGGATGGCCTGAGCCAGGAGGTTGAGGCTGCGGTGAGCTGTGATCGTGCCACTGCACTCCAGCCTGGGCGACGGAGTGAGACCCAGTCTCAAAAAACAAAACAAAAAATGTCAAAAGTAGAGGAAGACATCGACCTATGAGTCATCCTCCTTGCCCCCACGCCCGGCACGTCTCCCTTCCGAAAGCAAGGCAGGAAGTGAAGGAGGAAGGGAAGGGAAGAAAGCAAGGGAGAGGGAGACCGGGATGAGCCTCGCGGAGGCCAGTTGGCCTGCCGTGGCAGAGGGTGACCAGAGAAATGTTGTGAAAGCCAGAGGAGTTGACAGGCAGGGCCGGAGGGCAGGGAGGTGTGTCACCACGCCCCACGCAGGCAGATAAACGGTCCTTTGCGATACCCACCCTGGAGGATCAGCCCAGCAGGTCAGAGAGGTGCAGGCAGTTGCCCTCAGCCTCAGAACTAACCTGGGGCTTTGGAGCGCGAGGACAGCGACCCTAAGATGGGACCCAGCCAGACAAGGTAGGGGACAAGGAAATGCAACAGCCGGGTGCGGGCGCTCATGCCTGTCGTCCCAGCACTTTGGAGGCCCAGGTGGGAGGATCGCTTGAACCCAGGGTTTGAGACCAGGTTGGGCAACTTGGCGAGACCTCGTCTCTATAAAAAATTTAAAAATTAGCCAGGTGTGGTGGTGGTGTATGCCTGTCGTTCCAGCTACTAGGGAGGCTGAGGTGGGAGGATCACCTGAGCCCAGAAGGTCAAGGCTGCAGTGAGCTGTGATCGTGCCTCTGTACTTCAGCCTGGCCCACAGAGTGAGACCCCCAACTCAAAAAAAAAAAAAAAAAATGGCAACAACCTTCATGATTGATGTTCTGAAAATGCAAAATTCTTCCTGTACCATTTCCTCACGCCTGGAGTTGGGGAGCTGTCCGTTCCTTGAGATGACCTCCGTGTTCTAGAGGTTTTTATTTTATAGCTGAGGGAACAGGCTCAGAGAGGGCAAGGTACTTGTTCAAGGCCACACAGCTGAAGTATAGAAAACCCATGACCTCCATTCTAAATTCGCTTTTCTTTGCATCCCGGCAGAAGTCTTGAAGGTACGAAATGCAGGATTCTGTGTGCCCTTGGGGACTGGGGTGGGGGTGGGGACGAGCGCACAGCTGTCTTACTTGCTTAACCTGCTTGCGTATGTGGTTCTGAAACCAGAGCCTGCTCTTGCCTTGCTCCGGACGATCATTCCACCTTCCTAGACGGTCCGGCTCCGAGCCCCAAGAGCAGGTAGGAGAGCAGGTGGATGCGCGTCGCTGTGTGGCTGAAGACCAGCCATCTCCGTGTGTGTGGCGTCTGCAAAACCCGGTAGACGCGTGGTCCCCGAAGCCCCCTCTTGATCTGGTTAACTCCGCCGGTACCGGGCGGCTCCTGGCCCCCTGGGCATGCTCATGGAGGTGCCAGCCGGCTTCTGTTGTCCTCGGAGCAGTTGTAATTGTTAACCTGGATGGAATGCGACGCTTCTGGTTTGGAGCAGTCGGTCTGTAAAGGAAGCAGTCGGTTTTTAACTGCGAATAACTCGAGGGCTATGGAAGGGAGGAGTCCCTTTTGCTGTCGTGGAAGGCAGTTTCTGGATGCTTTTCTGAGTTGCATTTTCCCGGATAAATAGGGCTAGGCAGTCACTGTGTAGACGCTGCCGTGCCTACACGGTCCTGCGAAACGCTGTCCTGTGTTCGCTCTTGCCTTTGACGCTTTTTCAGTCCAGCAAGCCAAGGCTTGTTTGGGGATTACACCAATGGGCTTATCAGAATGCCACCTTAAAAAAAAAGAGCCCTAACTCTTCTAGGGTCAAGGTTTATTTCTAGGGGTTCTTCCTGCTCGTCCACCCAGCACCTGAAAGTTTGGGATTTCCCCCCCCTTAAGGGAAGTGTGCGGTCATTTACCTGGCTGGCCATTCCACGCTATCTTTTCGACCATTATATTGTGTTCTCTCAATGGTGTTTGCTCAGAGGGTGGGACACAAGGCTGTTTCGTGGCTCGTAAAACATTTACCAAGAGCACTGAGCCATGGTTTTGAAGGGCATTCCGTCGCCAGTGTGGGAGGAGAGAGCCGGAGCCAGCAGGGACCCGGGTGCTGGGCGCTTGGCAGGTACGTGCTTTCTGCTGGAGGGTTGATTCAGATTTCGGGTTTCAGATTCCTAGGACCCAGGTTCCCTTTGCCGAAGGGACAGGGACGGGGTGGAGAGGCCGGGGGCGGGAGGCCTGGGCAGAAGGGACTTCTAGACAAACTCCATTTTTCTGTGGCTCAGAGTCCCTGGGTCATTGTGCTTTTCGGTTTCCATTCGGCGTTGTTTTCGGTTTCACCGAGGGCCGCGTGTGTCCTGGAGACCCAGGTGGAGTCTACCTGCTTCAGGACCCCGGTGGACGGGATCAGGTGTTCGCCTCTGCCTTAGCAGAGTGTTCGCGCCAGGTGCCGTGTTTCTAGAAGGCCAGGGATGTGTCGCCTGTGATTTGCACTCCTGTGTGCCCCCGGTGACTCATTCCGCGGAAAGGTTTTGCTCAATGGTGGCTCCGGTTTCATGAAAAGACTTTGAGGCTTTCTCCTCACCCAACCCCTGCCCCCGCCCCCCCCCCCGCCCTCCCCCTTCTGATTCTGTTAAATTTAGACAAGATAACAACAAATTAAAGGTCAGCCTGAGAGTCCCTCCTTTCACCCTCTGATCTGCGTTTTTAGAACAGCAGTTGAAGGGCGATTTTTTTGTATGCCGGTCATGGTTTGGGTAGATGCCTCTCGGAGTTACTAAGTCTTTATAGTCTAGCTTTTTGGGGATAGAAAATATGAGCACATAGGAGAAAACTACGCCCCTATCAAATGCTCACCTGTAATAATGACATGCCAGACACAGACACTTGCACCTGTTTTATTGAGGGCTGACACCCAACCGGTGAATAGGAAATTCTAGGGAAGAAAATGGCTTCACCCGATTTCTCCAGTCGCCAGTTCTTAGAAAAAGGTGTTCCTAGTACACATAACAAGCGTATGCATGGGGGCTCTGGCCTGTTGCCTGTATCTTATGGTAGGAGATGTAAGTATGCAGATGAGACTTGAGTTGAAAAGCTCATCATCGGCTATGAAGGAGCATGATTAGGGGACATTTCTGCCCAGGGACACTGGCAGGAAGAAGCCAAAGGTCTTTCTTCTGATGGGCGTCCAGCCAGTCATTGTAAAATGGCTGGAAGACTTGATTATTTGAAAATGAGAGGAAGCATCTATCCCGGAAAAGCTTCCCGTGCGGGCTTTGTATATTTCAGCCTCGTAGGACTAGGTCTGGCAACTTGTGGGGTCAGAAGACCTGAGTTCACTGGCGGGATCGCTGATCTGATGCACGTTAGAAAAGCGAGTTCGGCAGCAAGTCATTTCACGACTCTGACCACCGGAACTGAATGTTTCGACAAGTAGATTCAGCCTTTCCTAGCACACTCTCTTTTTTTTTTTTGAGTCGGAGTCTCACTCTGTTACCCGGGCTGGAGTGCAGTGGCATGCTCACGGCCACCGAAGCCTCAACCTGCTGGGCTCAGGTGTGCACCACCACACGTGGCTTATTGATTGATTGACTGATTGATTGATTGATTGATTGTAGAGATGAGGTCTCGCTATGTTGCCCAGTCTCAAACCTCTGGGCTCAGGCAATCCTCTTGCCTCTGCCTCCCAAAATGCTGGGATGACAGGTGTGAACCACCATGCCTGGCTAGTCTGAGACTTTATCAGAGGAACAGAACAGCTCTGGGCGAAAGTCTACAAATAGACCATTTTTAGATACGCATTTTCCCTGATATCATCGAGATGATCCGTATTGTACAGTCCCCGTGTTTGGTTCTTCCAATGGGGAATTGTGAGAAACCGCGCCGAAGGCCTCCTTGACACCTCTTAGGGGTCTTCATGGTTTCATGATGGTTTGCTGATAGATCAAGTCGTGCACCCCATGGAGCCCGGAAGAACTTGGCCCACATCTCTGGACTGTAAACCCCGCTGCTAGGAAATGGGATGTGTCGAACGCTCCTGCACCCGGCCGACTGTGCAAGGCCTGTCACCGAGTGACGTCTCTCCTGGGCTGCCAGCTGTCATCTCTTCCTTCCATCTGTGTGACGGCGAGTTCTTGATTTGTGAAATGTCATGGGGCTGAAATCTGGGGGGACAAAAATCACCCCCAGATAAAAAGGCCTTTGCGCCATGCTGTGGTGCCCACAGAGGCAGGCTTGCCCTGGCTTTCCTGGACGAAGGGGTGAGTGGGTGATTCTAGTGGCTGTACATGCCAGTCACACCATCGCAGCTTGAGGTCAGAGCTACGCAGGCAGCCCAGAGGAGCCCTCCTAGAGCCGCGGGCCATTGGTGGCTGCTTTTAGTTGTGTTGGGTGAAATAAAAACTGAATATGCGGAGGGCAGCCGAGTGATGACTAAATCCTTCACTTGTGCAGCCACTGAAGGTCTCAGCGGAGGCGAAAAACAGCCTCATGGCAGCCAAGATGAACGCCATAAACTCTGCCAGGGCCTCCGTCCTTGCCCGTTGGCTTAGTTTAGACAGCTTTCAGGAACATTTCTGGTTTCTCAGTGCATAACAAATCAGCACTCTTTCTTCTCCTCTTCTCTTTTGGAGTCAGAGTCTCACTGTGTCACCTGGACTAGAGTGCAGTGGCACGCTTATGGTCACCACAGCCTCGATCTCCTGGGCTCGGGTGAGCCACCTCGGCCTCCTGACTAGCTGGAACTACAGGTGCACGCCACCACACCCAGCTGATTTTTGATTTATTGTAGAGGAGATGAGGTCTCGCCAAGCAACCTTGGCTGGTCTGTCTCCTCCTGCCTCAGCCTCCCAAAGTGCTGGGATTACAGGCATGAGCCACCACACCTAGCCTCTTCTCCTCTTTACCTAGCTAATAACTATGCAGGCACACAGTCATTCGTTCATTCATTTAATAATACTTGCTAAGGGATTGCTCTGGGCTAGGATCTCACCTCTGAGCTTTGTTTTATTTTTTTAAAGTAGAGAGAGATTTATTAGACAGAAGGGGCGGTGCACTCCAGAGAATTAGGAGTGGACTTGAGTGTAAGAGAGTGCAAGCCTTTTTTTCTGTCTTTTAGTGTTACGGCTAGGGTTAGGGTTAGGGTTAGGGTTAGAGTTGGTGTTAGGACTAGGCCTAGGGTTAGGGATAGAATTAGGTTAGGGATATGGTTAAGTTTAAGGTTAAGGTTGCCGTGATCGTGCCACTGCCCTCCAACCTGGGAGACAGAGTGACACTGCCACCAAAAAAATACAAAATGATAGTGAGGCGTACAAATCATCTTAGGAATATTTTTGCCTAAGAAGGCGTTAGTCTTCTTGTTTAAATGAGTAAATACAAAGTGATTTGTTCAAGTCATTTTTACAATTCTGAGTCACCAATGGATGGATTTTTCATTCTTGTAAATGTGGAGGTGACTGGAAGAAAACATCAGAGAAAGACTTACTATTAAGAAAAATAAGGGCTTTGAAAAATAATTTTTAAACATTTTTTGAAACACGACATCAAGGTGACAAAATGCACAACTCCAGTTATACAACCTGATGAGTTGTCACACACATCTGTGTGTAACCACTGCCCAGGTCAAAGTTCAGAAAATTTTCAGCCTCCCAGAAGGTTCCCTTGTGCTCCCGCCACCATCACCACTTCCTGTCTCCAAGGTCACCGCTGCCCTGGCTTCTGTCACTCTAGATTACTACCTTTCCCTGTTCTCGAACTTCATACTGATTGAGTCGTACGATATGTGCTCTTCCATATCCAACTTCTCTCACTCAACATTTGTCTCACCTGTAATCCCAGCACTTTGGGAGGCCTAGGCGGAAGGACTGCTTGAGGCCAGGAGATTCAGACCGACCAGCCTGGACAACATAGTGAGACTCTGTCTCTACATAAAGAAAAAGAGAAAAAAATAGCAGGGTATGGTGGCGTGCGCCTGTAGTCCCAGCCACTGGGGAGGCTTGCAGGGATCCCCTGAGTCCAGCAGGTTGAGGCTGCGGTGGCCATGAAAACGAAAATAAAAACGAAAAGCAGAGCGATCTGAACTGAAAACCGTTCCCTGAGTGTCCAGCCCCTTCAAGTTCAGTGAGCTCTTTGAGGGTGAGGTGGGAATGGTATGACCCGGAAGGGGCCAGAGGGAGACGTCTGACTCTGGGAGTGTGTTTGCTAAGGGCTCTACTCGGGCTGTTTATTTAACTGAAATAATCGCCCTAGGAGGCCACGGCCACTGTTCTGTGCAGGAAGAAACTGAGCGTGAGAAAAGTTGCGTGACTTTCAATTAGGCTGAACTGAATGCGAAAATTATTATTGACGCCAGAGAACGGACCCGTCCTGTGGGTGTCGAAGCCAGAGCCCGATAAGGCTGTGCCACCCCGTCTCCTAAGGCTCCGTTTTTGCAGAATCGGGCCATATTTACGTCTTCTGTGGAAACACTGCTCATTGACCAGACTGTTTTCTTTGAGGTTATTTTCACTCTTTCTCTAAAAATTGGAGTTGTTTTAAAAATAAGGCTCTTTTTGTATTTTTACCTCTTGTTTATGAATCATTTCTTATTTTCTAAAAAATGTACTTAGCAATTTTTGAGGTTTTTTTAAAAATTGGCTTTTAGTATATATGCAAAAAGAAACATTGAATCGTCATGAGAAAGTTAGGTGATCTGCCGGTCAGAATTGCTGAGACGTTTCCTGGGAGTCAAAGGTTGTGTGTTTTTTTTTTGAGTTGGAGTCTCACTCTGTCACCCAGACTGGAGTGCAGTGGCCGCTCCCGGCCACCGCAGCCTCGACCTGCTGGGCTCCGGCGATCCTTCCGCCTCAGCCTTCCAAGTAGCTGGAACCACAGGCGCGCGCTACCATGCCCGGCTAATTTTTGATTTTTTTTGTAGAGATGAGGTCTCGCCAAGTTGCCCAGGCAGGTCTCGAACCTGCGGGCTCAGGCAATCCACTCACCTCAGCCTCCCAAAGGAGCGGGATTATAGGCTGAGCCACCGAGCCCGGCTGGTTGTGTGTTTTAAAGTGAAGTTTAAGAAAGGGCTTAACATTTTAACTCACAGAACCTCTGCGTGTTGACCCAGGAGTGTTAAAGTCTCGGACTCGACAAAACATCTTGGAAACCAACAGAGTTCGGGTAGGGGTGAGGGCCCAAAGTCTCCTTTTCATGACTGCCTTCTTGGACTTGCCATCCTGCAGAGACACAAATTCACAAATGCGTACTACAGCAAACTTACCAGACACTACCTCAGACTGTCCTTCACTTAGGCTGGCAAAGGGCGGTATGTGCCCTTGATTTTTTATGTATTTATAGTTTTTGAGACAGGGTCTCACTCTGTGGCCCAGGCTGAAGTGCAGTGGTGTGCTCACGGCTCACTGCAGCCTCCACGTCCCGACCACCTGAGTAACCGGGACTGCAGGCGCCTGCCACCGTGCCTGACTTTTTGGTTTGGTTTTGTAGAGATGGAGTCTCACTGTGTTGCCCAGGCTAACTTTGTGTTAATATTATAAAGCGCGTGTGGTCAGGTCATCGTCTCGACGAGGCCAGATAGGCTGGTTAGCTCACCCTTTGCTCAGTGGGATACACGGGAACGCCCTGATAGTGTCTAACATTTCAAGTCCCTTCAAGAAAGGGCAAACCGGGCTCGGCGGCTCAGCCTGTAATCCCAGCGCTTTGGGAGGCCGAGGTGAGTGGATTGCCTGAGCCCGCGGGTTCGAGACCCGCCTGGGCAACTTGGTGAGTCCTCATCTCTACAATAAATCAAAAAATCAGCCGGGCGTGGTAGGGTGTGCCTGTAGTTCCAGCTACTTGGAAGGCTGAGGCGGAAGGATCGCCGGAGCCCAGCAGGTCGAGGCTAAGGTGGCCGGGAGTGTGCCACCGCACTCCAGTCTGGGCGACAGAGTGAGACTCCAACTCAAAAAAAAAAAAGAAAGGGCGAGAGATGGCTGCGTTCTCTTCTCCAGAGGCTTCGTTATCTTCATGACTGGTAAAAAGCCTCTTTTAGACAGGGCTGCTTTCAAGCAGTCATCAAAGTTTGTTTTGAATGGATTCTTTTTAACTTTATGAGCAACCACAGGAACCATATCTTGTATTTGTATACTTTAGAGAAAATACTTTCTCAAGTAATTTTCACGTTTGCCTTTTTGTAAAAATAACGTGGTAATGTTGAGTATGCCCATCTTGTAGGTCAGAAAGGTGGAACAGAGACCAAGGTCACACATCTGGTGGGTGTGAGAGCTGATGTCCGGATGTACCACCTCCACCGTGCCCAGCCCTACCCTGGCACTCACTGCCACCTGCAGAGACTGGGGAACTGCATCAGTCATTGAAAACAGCTCTGGCTCATGCCTGTTATCCTAGCGCGTTGGGAGGCCGAGGTGGGAGGATCGCTCGAGCCCAGGGATTCAAGACCAGTCCGGGCAACATAGTGAGACCTTGCACCAGATTCCTTACATATATTATTCCCAATTCTCACAACCACTCTGCTAGCTAGGAATAATTTGTCCCTTTTTACAAATGGGGAAACTGAGGCAGGGAGCAGTCAAATGCCCTGCCAGAGGAGCTTCATTGCTTAGCTTGTGGGAGCCTGCCTTCACACTGAAGCTAGTTCGACCCCAAAGTGTGTTCTGTCTCCCCATGCCATCCTGCTGCCTTTCAGAAAAAGACGGCTTTTTTTTTTTTTTCAGTTGGAGTCTCACTCTGTCGCCCAGGCTGGAGTGCCGTGGCACGCTCATGGCCACCACAGCCTTGACCTGCTGGGCTCTGGCGATCCTTCTACCTTAGCCTTCCAAGTAGCTGGAACCACTGGCTCGTCCTGCCACGCCTGGCTTATTTTTTGATTCACTGTAGAGACAAGGTCTCTCACCAAGTTGCCCAGACTGGTCTTGAACCTCTGAGCTCAGGCAGTCCTCTCATCTCGGCCTCCCAAAGTGCTGGGATTACAGGCTTGAGCCACTGTGCCCAGTAAAGATGTCTTTTAATTAATTATCTTCTCAGCTATAAATTGAGGTCAGCATGGAGCTCTAAGACAGATGATTGACAAGTCTTACCTTGACACGCTATCCTGACAAATGGGTGTTTTCTTTAGAACTAGATGCAGGTATGTCCTGGGCTGGATTGAGTTTTATTTTTATTTTTATTTTTGAGTTGGAGTCTTACTCTGTCACTCAGACTGGAGTGCAGTGGCCGCTCCCGACCACTGCAGCCTCGACCTGCTGGGCTCCAGCAATCCTTCCGCCTCAGCCTTGCAAGTAGCTGGAACTACAGGTGCGCGCTACCATGCCCAGCTAATTTTTTTGATTTATTGTAGAGATGAGGTCTTGCCAGGTTGCCCAGGCGGGTCTCGAACCCGCGGGCTCAGGCAATCCACTCACCTCAGCCTCCGAAGGCGCGGGATTACAGGCTGAGCCACTGAGCCCGGCTGGATTGAGTCTTAAAAGGAGAGCTGCAGGGAAACCAGATTTGGTTGCCGTGGGATCCGATAATGTCTGCAGAGGGGTGCCCACACCAGTGAGCCTGGGTGGCCCCTTGCTGGGGGTGCTGGAGAAAGGGCGGGAGATTGGGCAGGGGTCCCCGAGGCCCCTTTAATGCTCAAGCCGGTCTTATTTGGCTCCATCTGAGTCATTCTCTTCAGGTCTTTAAACAGCAGAAGCAGAATCCAGTGGTTGCCAGCACCAAGCCACAAACATGGCTGATCGCCAGTATGGCCTCCGAGACACCGAGTCAGCCAGAAAGGTGTCTTGGAAGCCAGTTGGGTACAAAAACATTGTCCTAAAGTTGACCTTGTATTGATCTTGTCCTATGTCATCTAAAGAAAGAACCAGACAGTGGTAGCCCGGCCCCCTGACCTTTCCGGGTCAGAGAGGTTCTCTGTAGAACTCTTACTTTTTCTGCAAATATACCAACCTTTGGTGGTCACGGATGAGATTAACTGAGATGGTGTATGGCATATAAAGGCACCTGGCACATCATGGGTGTTCAGTAAATCTTTTCTTTTTGGATTTGGGGTTTCACTCTCTTGCCCAAACTGGAGTGCAGTGGCATGGATCATGGCACACCACAGCCTTGACCTCCTGGCCTCAGGCAGCCTTTCTGCCTCAGCCTCCAGGTAGCTGTGACTACAAGTGCATGCTACCATGCCCAGGTAATTTTTTGATTTTTGTAGAGACAAGGTCTTACTATGTTGCCCAGGTTGGTCTTGAACTCCTGGGTTCAAGTCATCCTCCCGCCTTGGCCTCCCAAAGTGCTGGGATCACAGGAGCGAGTTACCCTGCCCGTCCTTCCAACCAATCTTAGTTTCCCTTCAAACAGGATTCTCTGGAAGGAAGTTTGCACACAGCAACGAAACTGGGCTCTTACTTAATCGTGAATTCAAGAGATGGAACATTGTCCCAGGGGACTTTTTTTTCCCCTCGAGGATTGTGAAACATTTAAATTAGCCATTGTTTAAGTAAGCACCATTTCTGTCAGTCAGAAATGCAAACTTGGACTCTTGAGTAGAAGCAAAACAAAGACTTTTATTCTGCTTTTCTAATAAGATGACTTCTTACTGTAACACAATGAGCAATGCACACACTTTCATTTTTTAATACGAGTATTAGGGCAGTTTCGTGTGCACAGTCCCTGCTGTTGTTTGAGAATAGATACGGCAGAGAAAGTAAGAGCCTGTGATGAGGGTGTCAAACCTAGCCCACCCACCCCCTGGAGATGATACAATATCATCTTATATCTTATAATATCATAAGGGCTTTATTTGCTACAGAAAATGACAGGTTTTTGGGGTTTTTTTGTTTTTTTTGTTTTTAAGCCAAGGTTTCACTGTCGCCCCAGGCTGGAGGGCAGTGGCACAATCACGGCAGTGGCACAATCACGGCTCACCGAAGCCTCAACCTCCTAGGTTCAGGTGATCCTCCCACCTCAGCCTCCCCAGTAGCTGGGAATACAGGTGAATGCCACCACACCCGGCCAATTATTTTTTTTTTATAGAAAGGAGGTCATACTATATTGCCCAGACTGGTCTCGAACTCCTGGACCCAAGCAATTCTCCTGTCTCGGCCTCCCAAAATTCTGGGATTACAGTCGTGAGCCACTGCACCCGGCTCAGCAAATTTGTATTTTAATTGGAATTTTTAAATTAAATATAATTTCGTAGGAAAAATGATCAGGGAGAGGGTTCTGCGAAAAGAACATTAGACCAGGAATGAAAGTCAGAGATCTAGTCCTGAACCTTCCTCTCTCTATGCCTCTCTGTGATTTCAAGCAACTTCTTCCTGCTCTGGGCTTCCGTGTCACTGTGGTGCAATCACATGGTATGTGGCTTAGGAGCATTCTATTGTCTACACAGTGAAAACATATATATATGCCTCTGCCTCTCAAAGTGTTAGGGTGACAGGCATGAGCCACTGCGCCCGGCCCCATCATGGAAAAATTAAGGAATCTTGTTCCTATTCTGAAAAACGGAAAACAAACAACACTTTTACAAAATCCCCTTCGTGTTCACAGCTGGTCCTCAGAAGACAGCTGTCCCAGCCCCTCCCTGGGTTCTTCTTTGGTCAAGAGTCTGCTGTTGGGGGAACGCTCACACGTGGCTTATTTCCTTTTTTTTTTTTTTTTTTAAGGGATTTTTTTGTGAGTCAGGGTCTCATTCTGTCACTGGAGTGCAGTGGCTGGAGTGCAGGGGCACGATCACGGCTCACCACATCACACCCTCATGTGTGTGTGCATTGTATATTGTGTATATATATGTGTGTATTGTATATATTATATGTGTGTGTTGTGTATTTTATATATTATATGCATGTGTGCATCTTATATATTATGTGTGTGTATTTTATATATTCCATGTGTGTATGTATATTATATATACATACACACATACCTCCCTTCTCCACCTTAGGGAGAATCAGCTACTTGGAAGGCTGAGGTGGAAGGATCGCTTGAGCCCAGGAGGTCGAGACTGCGATGAGTCGTGATCTTGCCACTGCAATCACATCTGGGCGACAGAGTGAGACCCCGACTCAAAAAACAACAATAATAACCAAAAAAATTTTCACCTACTTGGCCCTAAATAACTTGCCGTAATTTTATTAATCAACTGATTTTAGGTCCAAATGGACTGATTAAGTTGGTATAACTCCACTGGGACAACCACACAGCACAGGAGCCACCCCCTACCCCCCACCACAGGCTTTTCCATGGCAACCCTGGGTTTCTGGCCTAATCAGAAGCAGCATATAATCCAGATTATTACTAAAAATCACTAAAACCATTGAAAGCCGTCTGCAGGCAAATCTACATGATAGTGACAGTAAACACTGCCCAAGGTAAAGGGCGGCCATGAGCAGGGACTGCGGGGAGGGGGTTTTGACCTTCTGGCTCATGCTGCTGGAGCACTTCTGACCCTCACATCCTCTGCGTCCTTCCAGAAGGCCTAGGCCTGGCATGACCCATCCCTACTGCGCCTCTGCCTCTCCCCCCCTTAAAGGCAGACTGCAGTCCACCTTGTCCGTGAACTTGGAGTCGCCATCCCTTGCCGACGCCTGTCAACCCCTGATGGCTGTCAGTACCTCCAGAGAGGCCACCCGGCCTCCTTCCACCCTGCGAGGTGGGTCCCTGCCCAGTGCAGACACGTTTTATTACATTTTTTCTCCTTCTTTGCCCGAGGTTTGACTTCATGTCTCTGCAGTGTTTGTTTCAAAGACAGGAAGTGAAGGAGAGAGAAGCTAGAAATGTCAGAGCGCGTCCCCGGTTCTGAGTCTGACGCAACACCACCCCGTGTCTGTCTTGGCTTAGCCAGTTCAGCTGTTTCAAGGCCTGCGGGCACCGTGGGCCTCTGCCCCCAACCTTCCCCCGTCCCCACCAGAGAGACGGGAAACCCACGGCCTCCGCTTGGGCGGCCTTTCTCCCCAGCTCTCGGGAAGTTCATCCGCTTCCTCCTTCACGCTCGACTTCCCTCCTTTCAGACCAGGCTGTATTCATCGAATGAAGTTCCTTTTTCTGAACAGAGTCACATGGACACACCAAACAAATTTGCTGTGGGAAATGTGTCAACATAACCACAATACAACAGGTGATTTGGCCAACGTGGCTCATACCCACCCTTGTCATCCAAGAAGCAAGGCCATCAAACCTGCTTCAAATTTGTACCAGAAATAGTTACAAAATGTTCCAACTTGCCCTTGGTATCGACTCATGCCCATGGGTTGACTGGCTGGTATCAAGGTCTGGACCACTTAGTGCTTGAGGCCCTGGATGGAAGCTTCTGGGCTGGGGCGGGCAGGAGACAGTCTGCAACACAGTGTGTTGGGGCCTGCCGGTGGGGATCATTGTGGCAGTGCATACCTGGATTGG
>CAUYQG010110349.1:0-89439 GCA_963574415.1 Tarsius wallacei | reverse complement strand
AGGAGCAGAGGGAGAAGTCCCTGAGAAGGAGATCCCCAAAGGAGGGCTGTGTTCAGAAGGCTGCAGTGGCCTGGTTTCCACGTACGTCAGACCACACTCCCTGGTTCCCAGGACTGAGAAGGCCAGACATTTCCACTCACTTATTACTGAAGCTGTCTTCCATCTGAAGGAGGAGGAGGCGGCCAATCTCATCAGACGTGTGTGGCTGAGGCAGTTTTCAGAGCAGCAAGGAGGAAAATACTCATTAATCTTCTATACCTCACTTATCCAAATGAAGAACTCCATAGAATTATTCCCCTGAGAGAAAACAGGGCTATGATTTGGAAGTGTGCAGGCAAGTTTGTTAGGGTCACTGTAACAGAGCACTGCAGACTGGGTGACCTCAACAGAAAAGTATCGTCTTGCAATTCTAGAAGCGAGAAGGCCCAAACCTTAAGATACTTGCAGGGTTGGGGCTATCTGAGGGCCGTGAGGAAAGAATCTTTACAGGCCTCTCTCCTAGGCGTGTAGGACATGGCATTCTCCCTCTAACTTCACATTGTCTTCTCTCTCTATGTATCTCTGTGTCCAAAGTTCCTCTTTTTAGAAGGCCATCAGCCATATTAGGTTATTGTCCCCATACACTTTAACTTAATAACCTCTATAAAGACCCTACTTCCAAATAAGATCACATTCTGAAGTGCTGAGGGATAGGACTTCAATATCTGAATGTGGGAGGCAGTGAGGGAGTATACAATTCAATCCGTAGCAGTAAGTAAGTGTGCAGACTTGGCAGTCATTCCCCTAGCCTCAGACTTTTGGAAATCCCCCGTCTCTGGTTTTGCCAGTTCTCATAATCTCATCTCACCATAATTAAGACATTTCAATACATTCCATGCATTTCTGGTGACAAGCTCATTCTGCTGCTCTGTAAGTAGTGTGCTAACTACGTTTTAACTAGAGTGGCTTAACTGGTTTGGTCAAAAATAAGATAACTGAGACATTTCACCCATCCCTTAAGCCTAAACAAATCTCATCCAGGTGTTTAAGACACTACACAGCATTAGACCATTTGAAGTTCCATCTCCTTGGGGCAAGTTAGATTGGTGATGAAAGTGCTTGGTGACCTTTTCTCTTCTTGTCATCATAGTGAAACCCTATGTTGTGTTCCTCCAAACTGTTTTGAGGACACTACCAGGTGAGGCAAAGAGTTTGCACCTAGGACAGATAAATGTGGACTCATGCAGGGAGTCTGATTGAGTCTCTCTGATGTGCCAGGGACTTGGCTTAGCCTCTGGGATTCACCTGTGAACAGAACAGTATTTTGGATAAAAGAAGGTATTCTCATGCTCACAGACTGGTGGATTTAATAAATAGAAAGACCTAGAAGCCCACAGACGGTGGCACAGAATCTGTTGCTTTCAGCCAGTGTCTCTGCTTATGGTCGTGCAAACATTTGGATTGCAACCATACCAGCTGCAAAATATGTTTATGTTACCCTTGCACATGAGCTTACCATTGGAGAGAAAGTGGAGAGAGGGGAGAGGTGGTAACAAACTTAAGCTAAAGAAATGGGCTTTAGATGGGTACAAAGTTTAGTGAATTCACTTAAGAAAATGAACAAGGATTCATGCAGCAATTCTTGAATATTTCAGCATCAAGACCTCTTTGCACTCTTAAAACATAGTGACAACTGTACTGACACTTTTATTATATGGGTTATATGTATTAACATTTACTATGTTAGAGATTCGAACTGAGAAAGTGTTGTAATAAGTGTTCATTCATTTAAAATAACTATTACAAACACTCTACACTGTAACATTAATAATATTTTTCATAAAAATTAACTATATTTCCTCCCAAAAAATGTAATAAGAAGACTGGCATTGTGTTGTATTTTTAGAAATTTGTTTAATGTCTGGCCTCAGAGAAGATGGCTAGAATCTCCTATCTACTTCTGTATTCACTCTGGTACTCATGTTGTTTTGGCTGGAGTAGATGATGAGAGTCCAGTCTCACACAGACATGTAGTTGGAAAAGTCAAGACCTTATGGGTCTCCTGCAAAGAACACAGGGCCCCCTGGGGTGTTCTGGCCACACTTTGAGAACTATTGGACTCGTGGTTTTATAACCTCATTACACCCTGATTGAACTCCCTCTGATCTTATTTTGGGTCTTTTGTATTATTATTATTTTAAAGGCCCAAATCAAGGTATTTGCAAGGTTGGTGCTTTCTGAGGGCCATGAGGAAAGAATCTCCGTAGACCTCTCTCCTAGGCATGTCACTGTCTGTCTTAATGTCAATGTGGTATTCTCCCTCTAACTTCACATTGTTTTCTCTCTCTATGTATTTCTGTGTCCAAAGTTCCTCTTTTTAGAAGACTATCAGCCATATTAGGTTATCATATCCACACACTTTAACTTAATGGCCTCTATAAAGATCCTATCTCCAAATAAGATCACACTCTGAGGTGCTGAGGGGTAGGACTTCAACATCTGAATTTAGGGTACAAGTCAGGATTGGGTACATAAGTGGTTCACATACAGGTGAAGTTTGGGGCTTCCATTGGACCTCATTTCGCCTGGATTAGGATCATGCGCCTTACTGATGTTATGTGTCCCCCCTTCCCTCCCTTCCTTGGCAGTGTCCCACTACTGCCAATCCCATTCTTGTAGTATTATACTAAATGTTCAGGGTCCACTTTGAGTGAGAACATGAGGTACTCAGTTCTTTGTTTCTGTGATAGATCATTGAGTATGAAAGACTGTAATGAGATAGGGCCTTTACAGAGGTCATTGAGTTAAAGTGTGTGGGGACAATAACCCAATATGGCTGATGGTCTTCTAAAAGAGGAACTTTGGACACAGAGATACACAGAGAGAGAAGACAATATGAGGATGGAGGGAGAATGCCATATGAACATTAAGACAGAATATTAAGATTTTTCTTCTAACTATATGGTTAAAAGGAGATTCAGACTTTAGGATTTAATCCACAATATAAATATTTTTTTAAAAATGGATCTGTGTCATGTACATACCTACAAAGCCTTAACTCTTTTTACCTCCACATTTGAGAAGTCAGCTTTGCTATGAAAGTCACTACCTTTTAGTTTGTTTGTAGTGAGAAAATTAGTTAAAAAATAAATTAGAAACAAACACTATTACTCAGCATCTACATTTAATCACCAGAAATAGTTTTTTTCTTTATGCTTCCAACCCTGAAGACCAAGATATTCTTAATTGTGGACTATACTTATATAGGTATATAATATTAAAATATTATTTATTAAAATTATTAAAATATTAATAACCTAAACCATAGGAAACAGGAAGTAGTCTGTGATTTTTTTTTGGTCTTTCAAGGAGCTATGTAATATGATTCATGATGATGACCAAAAATGCATAGGAAGATAGAGATAAAAATCGATGTGTTGCCCAATTGTTTCAATTCCAACTCTTATTGGCAAACTGTGGCTCCCCACACTAACCCAGGGGCTTGACCCTAACAAGGTTCTGGCTGTAGTCACAAGAGACTAATCCTCAAAAATCTGACCTGAGGTATAGATGCAGTCTCACCTTGAAAGCAACCACAGAATGTGTTTATAAGTTAGTGGTTTGTGGAATATAATGTACTATGTAATATGGTTAATAGAGGGACTGCATCTGGTGAGAGTCTCATTCACAGATGCCGAACAGGATGCAAAAGCCCACCGTGAACCAAGTCTCTGGGTCAATGGCTCTAACCTACTCTTGGAGCCTGGGAGCAGAAAGAGCACCCCCTGCAGGGTGACCCTAATCACATTCACCTTTGAAAGGCCCCTTCTATCAGCTTGGGCATCCTCTTGTTGCCTCTGAAGTTCTCTCAAAATGCCCAGTGCTTCTGCTGCCCTTCCTATCTCACTTAGGTCTATGATTCCCCCAACAACAACCATCTCAGCTGCCTTTTCCTCAGACTCACCATCCACTCTGATGCCTCACTTGGCTGTCCCAACAAGATCACTGTCCTGTCTATGATCAACCTTCAAACATCCAATACACATCTCCTGAGTCCTGCCTTGTCTCTATACTCTGAGCTCAGCCCTGGTGTAGGGTCAGTGTTCCTGCCACTCTCTCTCCTTTGCCAGGGCTATGCACATTCTTACTAGTAGGCTTAATTGGCAGTCCTTCAGTAGAATGTCACAAAGAGAAGTGAAAACACTCAGGTGCCATGACGGGAAATGTTGGGGACTGGGGAGAGGTCACGAGGACATCTCTTACTCCCCCCCTCCCCCAAAGCTACCTTCAACTATTCCTGTCAAGAGAGAAGGGTCATGCCCCAGGAACCTCAACTTTTGGTCTCTGATTTGGTGTGAATTCCCCTATTCTCTTTGCTAGAAAAAAAATAATGAGCTGTTTTTTTTCTAGATTTATTTGAAGAAAAACCAAAAGTGATCTTCTAGATTCAAATGGGGATTTGTAACACATGGCCTATACTATCTGGCTTGGTTTCCTCCAAGTCTGGCATGGTTCAGACAGTGTAAAGGCCAACAGGCCTCGAAATAAACTGTTGCCTACTGAGTGTCAATCAATTGTTTTTGCAACAGTGACAGAATGATTTTGTGCTTTTACACTTGCTAGGAAAGGATACATTTCTTTCTGCCTTCTGGCAAGTCATTGTATCCAAGGCAGTATCTATCAGGTTGAACTTTTCGATATACACATGCCTTTCCTTTGTGGTTTGCTTTCTCTTGGTAATGATTACATTTTGCCATTTTCTTTCTGGGTTTATGTCACTCCCAGCATATGTAGCAATCCAAAACCAAGTATGATACTCTACTGAATCATAATAAGGACGATAGTGATCCTTATTTTGATTGCATCCATCAGTAGATTGATGTCCAGGCAGAATCCGTATGGAATAGAACTAGCTGTCTGGATTTTCTGAGATGACAGATTGATTTGGACTCTCACTCATGGAAGATTTTATAACCCTAGCTCATCCCCGGAGCAGGCATGTGCCAGTCAAAGGCAGCTGAAGAGATTTCTTTCTCATCTCTAGGGTCCCATAGAGAAGACCAGGCAGACACAGAGGAGAAAGTACAGTATTCCTTCAAAGAAATGTTAAAGTTATTCCAATTGTTGGATTGTATACATGGATTAAAGCTGTGGATTCAGAATAAGAGGACCTAATGGTATAATGTGGTTTATTTTAAAGTGCATACACAACCCGCATTTCATGGAGCAATAGAGGAAAATTTCTTCTGAAAGAGCAAATAAAGGAAAACCAGACTCATGAATTCCTGTACATTCCTAGTTTATGACCCTATGGCTTTATTTGGTTAACGTTAACTTTCCACATTTGACTACAAAAATAGCTTTCCATTCTGAGGTTTTTGCAAAGTGAGTAGCTTAAGTTTCCCTTTTACACCTCACCGGATATTAATCTTTCAGAGTCCTTGTCCTCCCTTTTGCAATGTTCCTGATTTTCATACTTCCGGTTGAGAAACACACACTGAGGATATCCTGCTCGGTCAGCAGGTCGGTTGTTCTGAGTGGCGGTTCCTGGGAGAGATGTCTCCATGTTCCTCCTGAGTGTTGCTTTAGGTGGGGCGGGTAGGGAGCAGGGGAGATGCCTGTACCCTGGTAGCTCTGAGGACTGTCAGATCTAGATCATTCTACTAATCGTGGTCTTGAACAACAGTTATCACTCAAAGGTTGTTCTCTTATAGAATTGCCATAGCCAGGCAAGCATTTCTTATTTAGGCACACTGAACATTTTCAGATGCAATTCCGTGGTGGTTATATAGTTTTACATTAGGCTGTGAGGCAAAACATGTTTTAGGGTCCCCAGACTCTCAGTGAAGCACCATCACATTGAATATAAACAATTGTAAGAAGGTGGTTTGAGGAAATAATAATCCCAGCAGGATTTGTTTTGGAACTGTGACTTCTCATAGCATTTTATGATTGTCTTGTTCATGCTGGGAAATCTGATCTGAGAGAAACAGGGGCAATTTTTCTAAGGTTCACATCATTGAAGGATATTTCTTTAGTTGGGAGAGAGAGTTTGTTTTAAACTGGGGAAAACTGAGAGAATAGTTTGTGGGACTTGAATTCAAACTCTGTTTATGTCTCAGTTACTTGTTACTGTGTAACCACCCTAAATTTTGGTGGTTTAAAACAAAAACTATTTTGTTTTTCATGATTCTATGGGTCAGGAATTCAGACATTCTTAGTGGGGATGGCTCGCTGCTCTACTGCCCTTCCACATGCTGTTGTCTGGGGCTGGAAGATTCAAGATGGCCTCACTCACATGCTTAGGCACAAGGCGAGTGTAGCTCACTTCTCCTCCAAGGGTCTCTCTCTCTCTCTCGTTACTCCTCATTCAGTAGCATATTTACATGGAGGAAGCTGGCTCACCCAAGGCACAGAAAGTCCTCTCAAAACCCAGAAGTCACACAGTGTCACTTCTCCCACATTCTATTGACACAAGTAAACCACAGGATCAACCTAGAATCATGCAGAGGAGAAACAGATTCCACTTCTTGGCTGGAAGAGCAACCTGGCTACACAAGATTTGCTGGCTTTTTTTTTTTTTTTTTTTTTTTGCCTGAAAATCTGCATAGCTGCTGACTCCTAGCCAGGTGCTTCTAAATTCCTTCATTGGAAAAATTAATATTAGTCAAGTGCCTCAAAGAAATAGAGTTATCTTATTTGGTGAAATCCCAAATGCCATCAGTTGTAAGATGCACATTGTTTTATGCCTTGTTTAAAAAGAAGAAGGACACACAGTAAAACAGGATATGATATCCATTGTTAAGATCAATTTCAGAGATATCCAAAGGTGGAGGAAGTGTGTATGCTAGAATGAATCTAAAATGGTAATTATCCGATATTTAACCCAACAGGGTTCTAAGACGAATGGATGGCCAACTCTGTAGTCTTTACATGAACTTCACATGACAATGTTCTGGGCTGTAGGCTCTCCCAATACGTTTCTCTACAAAATGGCCACAGAACCTCAGCAAGCATGTTGTGATATAATTTGGCTTTTCTTTGTACTAACATGACAGTTTGTTCAATGCAGATGTCCCTCTGAAACCACATGGGAGACTTCAATAAAAGTTGCTGGACCAGGGATTCCAATATGTGTTTTTATTACTTTAATATTATTATAAATAGGAAAACACAAACATTTAAAATTCCTGCAGCGTTCATGGGCTCCAGATTGAGAAACAGTGCATACATGAATATTTGGGTCATCTGACCTATTGTATAGCACCAGGAACAATCAGCCCAATATGAATCCAGTCAGAGTAATGCATCACAGAGACCCAGCATAGGACATCTATCTGGTTTAGAAAGAACATGAATAAGGAAACTTTTTAAAAAATAAAATATAATAACCCATAATAATGGCCAACGTGTGTCTACAGCATTTGCCTAACAGCAGGCATTGTTCTAAGCAATTAATATATATTAAGTAAAATATGCATTCATTTATGAGCTACCACAGATATGTCCAATAGAATAACACAGTTCCAACAGGATCACTTTAAAAAACCACAGGAAGGTAATTTACTTCTAGTTTAACAACATCAGGTCAAACACTCTAAACAAGAATCTCTGAGAATTAATTTATTGAGCAAATGGGCTCACTTCCCGATATGCACAGAAGCTGATAACTGGTACCGGTTTTTGAAAAAATAAAGGCTTTATTGCAAAATTGCCCAGCAAGCAGACAGGAGTTGGGCTCAGGTCTGTCTCCCTGATTTAGGGTCTAGTGCAAGTTTATGGGATTGCAGGGAAGGATTTAGGAATGTTGACTTAGCAGGGTCTCACAGGGCTTCAAATTTGTCTACTTAACGGTAAGGTATTTGGGGGCAGATTTTAGCTCTAGATCTTTTGGGTCAAAGGACCCCTCGTTTCTTAGAGAGTTCCGGTGCTCAGGTTCTGATCATGTCCCAGTCTTCTTGGTTCTGAGGGGAGGAATTTTCGGTCTCTGGTGTTGTTAGAAGTCAACGCCTTTTCTATTGTGCTTGCCCAGCACTTGCTATTTTTTGGCTGTGTTATACCTAAAAGGTAACTCAATATTTTGTTACCAACTGGTAGGCCCAGTTTGGGCTGGTCCCACAGTTACAAAAAGTTCTGCCCAGTTTCCAGGCCCAATCTTGCCTTGAGTTCCAGACCTGAACATACACATTTCAGGAGTACATCATCAGTGACAGGTGCTGTCCAAAGATGGCTGTCGGCAGCTCCTTTTCTCCCTGCTCTTACTCCCTTCCCTTGAATAGGGGTTGGCCTTAGTGACTTGCGTGACCAATAAAATACTGCAGAACTAATTTTGTGTACTTGGTGTAAGGCTAGGCCAAAAAATGTTTGGAACTTCTATCTGACTGTCCTGGAACACAAATGCTAGAGACACTTCCTCCTGGAACTCAACTACCCTACATAAGAAGGCCAAGCATGGCCATGGACAGCCTCCACTGAGCTCCCAGCAGGCTGCTGGCCAGCAGTAACTACCAGCCATATAAGTGAGCCCCAGCTGTCTCACTGCAACTGCAAGCGAATCACCCAACTGAGCCCAGTCCACTTACAGAAACATGAAAGATAACCAACCGTAGCAGCTTCAAGGCACTAAGTATTGGGATGATTTGTTATGCAGAAATAGGATACCACAAGAGCGTCCCGACCAAATCCTTCATTTCATCTCACAAAACCTACTCCTCACACTTTATCCCACCTTAGAAAACAAAAAACAAAAAACAACAACAAAAAACTTTTACCTGATCAGGTAAAAAATCTTGAAGCCATCCTCGATCTTTGTTTTCCTCAAATGCCAGATCCAGTTCATTAGGCAATCCTGTTGGCCTGACTCCAAACCATGCACAAGGTTCTTCATGATTACTTCTTGTGAGAACCCACCATCATGGCCCTCCTGGGGAACTCATGCAGTGTGTGAGGATGCTCAACTAACCAGGGCACACCCAGAGAAATGAATGAGAGTGCTCTCAAACTCTACCTGGTACAAAGATTCATGTTCATTTGAAGTTTGCTCCTTGACCCTGAATATACTTGGACTTTAACTGGAGTTAGTATACTTAGACATGGGAAGCACCAACCTATCTAAGACTCTGCTGGAAGCCACAAACACTAACAAGGATGTATTCCAATTTCTGGGACAGACACATGCTGACCAAGATTGCTTTGCCCACATACCACGGGGACCCTAGGAAACCTTGTGTTGGAGTTTAACAGCTGTAACCCTGTAGGTTTCAAAGCATTTCAAAAGCCCCGAAGAGCAGTGGTTATGTGTATTTACCCAGCACACAAAAACCACACTCATGAATATTTTCAGTACTTAGGGTTGTCAGAAGAGTTAGGCACATGACTAGATTATATTCAGGCAACTTCCCTCCATCATTAAGCAGGGTTTGTTTATTTTTTATTTCTTTTTACTTCAAAAAAGGAGGAAATAAGCACTACAATAATAAACACTACTTTCTGCATCATGAATTACCATGAAAATTTTTCCTATGTTTATTTTCTCTAGAATTCCTAAATTTCCATAGTTCATGCTCCTAATAAGAAGTCTAACTGGCCAGGTATGGTGGCTCACACCTGTAATGCCAGCACTTTGGGAGACAGAGGTAAGAGGATTGCCTGAGTCCAGGGGTTCGAGACTAGCCTGGGCAACTTGGTGACACCTCATCTCTATGATAAATCAAAAAATTAGTGGGTCGTGGTAGTACATGTCTGTAGTTCCAGCTGCTTGGAAGGCTGAGGCAGAAGGATGGCCTGAGCCCAGCAGGTTGAGGATGTGGTAGTCGTGAGTGTGCTACTGTGCTCCAGCCTGGGCAACAGAGTGAGACTCCAACTCAAAAAAAAAAAAAAAAAAGAATTTCAACTGATAGGAGCTTCTCTGAAGATTCAGAGATGTGGGTCAGCAACTAGCATAAGAAAGTACATGCAATTCCTACTTTTTATTTCAATTTTAATGGTTGTAAGAACCATTAAATTCTCTTTATACTTTATACATATGTTAGCTAGTGACCTTTCTAACTAAGCTCTGATCCATCACTATCTTTTCAAAAAGAATGAGAATCATTGAACTAAAGTATCTCAGAACTAATTGCAAAAGATAATATCTAACACATATCAAATGCTCAGTGTGATAAGTGTTTTACATGCATTAGCTCATTGAATTATCAAAGCAACCTTGTCGGGTAAGTACTACTATTTTTAGTGTATAGGAAAAACAAACTGTTTTTCTCTATACTCACAACAAACTCACTTCTATGACCAGATATGTGGGTTTTTTTTCCCCACACATTCAATTCTCCTGTAGGACATCAACTGGACGTCCTACAATTCTATTCAATTCAGACATTAACTTGTATCTAACTTGTACAGACTCACAAGTCAAGGGCTCAGTCCCACAAGACCACCCCCTACTTCTGACTCCAGTCACAAGTCCCAGCTTGTGACCTGACCTGTTCTCTGACCAATAGGCTATAAATCGAGGGTTCCCATGACCCTCTCCTCAGGTTCAATCATGTAGTAGAACATCTCACAGAACTCAGGGAAACAAATGTTTACTGGATTATTACAGAGAATACAGAGAAACAGCTGGATGAAGAGAAACATAGGGTGAGGTCTGGAAAGGTCTGGAGCATGGGAGCTTTGGAGTTGGGGTGGGACAGCCTCCCAGCACATGGATGTATTTTTATTCACCAAGCCAGAAGGTCTCTAAACCCTGTCCTTTTGGGTTTTTATGGAGGTTTCACTACATAGGCAGTATTGATTTAAATCACTGGCCATTAGAGAATAACTCAACTTTCAACTCCTCCCTGCAGGTGACTGGGCTAAAAATCCCAACCCTCTAATCAAATGGTTGACTTCCCTGGTAACTAGTCCCCCTCCAAGGTTATCCAGGAGCACCCCCAGTCATCAGTCAGCACATTCGATACACAAAGATACTTACACTTCTGAGATTCCAAGGATTTTAGTTACCGTGTGCCAGGAAATGTAGATAAAGACTAAAAATAAATATTTCTTTTTATAAATCATAATATCACAGTGACCAAATATGTACATTATTATTAGGTTGATGCATAAGTTCATAGTGTTTGTTTTCGGCATGGCAACACTGCATTGTTGGGAGTTTATCATTTGTCATTTGGAATGACAGTGTTGTACTTGTGAATACGTCTGGCATTTTGCGGATTTGAAGAAAGTTAGTGCTACTTGTGGGCTGAAGAAGATGGAGAGTTAAGTGGAAAAAAACCCACTTCAGATATTTACTCCTGAAAAACAGAGGAGTAAGGGCAGCAGAGGCGGCTGGAGACATTTGTGCCATGTACGAAGAATGTATGGGGAAGACACGGCAAGGAAATGGCTTTGTTGTTTCAAAGAGACCCACTTTGACCTGAGTGATTCTCCACCTTCAGGAAGACCATAGGACTTTGATGAAGACTGTTTAAACCCACATGAATCCACGATGATCCACATCAGTCAACCCGAGAACTGACAAATGCGATGAACTATGACCAGTCAACCATCGTTTGGCATTTGCATTCCATGGGCAAGCGAAAAATGCTGTGAATGTATGCATCAGCCCAATAGTAAGTTGGGTAATCAAAAATTGGAAACTGCCCCATTTGCCATCAGCTGCTGTGCCCACACTCTGGTGCGGTGTAGACCTCTGAAGCAACTTGGAATAGCACAGTGTTTATGTGGTTATGATCGCTGGCTTTGCTGTCAGATGGATCCTGCATTGCCAACTCTACCAGTTACCTGCTATGAGACCTTGGGCTAGTTACAAAATATACTGTGTTTTAGTTTCCCCATCTGTAAAATTGATATAATAAGGTCACATCATAGAATATATATACTTGGTCTCTTCCACCAGTTCCCGGCACAGAGCTCCTTAACTTTTGTGATTTCCTGAGCAACAGAAGTGTTACGTGCATCTTTTGTTCCACTATTTGGTCTTTGATTTTGGTCTCTGACACAAAGCTTCTAATCCCTTGGAATTTTCTGGGTGATAGGAGTATCTTTTGTTGTAATGAGGCAACTCTTGATGGATTCCTAGAAGCACCAGAAAGACCAAGTCATGATCAGATGTTTGGAGTTTTCAGTCCTACCTTTTATTCTTTAGGAAGGGAAGGAGAGCTGGAGATTGAGTTAATAATTAATCTTCCCTGCATGAGAAAGCCTACATACACATCCCTGAATTTCGGCATTCAGAGAGCTTCTGGGTTGGGGAAACATGCCCACATGCTGGGAAGTCGGTGTATTCCAACTCCCGGGAATGGAAGCTCCTGTGTCCGGGCCCCTTTTGGACCTCACCCTATGCATGTCTTCATGTGGCTGTTCATCGGTAGCTTTTATCATATCATTTTTTCTATAATTAACTGGTAATGGAAAGGAAGTGTTCCCCCGAGTTCTACAAGCCATGTAGCAAATGGTCAAACCTGAGGAGGTTGTTGTGGGAACTCTGATTTATAGCTAGAATTGTAGGACATGCCGTTGGAGTCTGCAGGGAATTGGAGAATCATTCGCACACAGAATAACCCCCACACATTTGGCAACCAGATGTGGTGTGAGTGTATGCACAGAGAAAAATACAGCTTGTTTTTCTCATACCACCACTCAGCTGCGGTGCCTTTACCATCAGTCCCCCTACTGTTGACATGTCAGTCCCCACTCCTTCCACCAAAGGACTCTCCATTCTTCCCCATTCCCCTCCCTCCACCTCACCTCTCTACCTCTCCTTGCTCCCAACCTAAGGGCTGCCCTCTAGGGGCTGGTGAGGGAACTGCTAAAGTCTGGGCTCCAGTCCTGCCATCACCTGCTTGCCTTCTGGGTCTCCAGTTTACTTCCTTCAGAAGTGCATCACCCAACCTGCAGTCTGCTCTCCAACAGCGCGGTTTTCCGTAGGGAAAAAAAAAATGTGTTCATTTCACAAAGCCAGCTGACCAACAAGTCCTATCCATTTGAACTGCCTGTTCAAGATCATTTTGTAGTGAAAATTCCTACCTAACCACATTTCTCCAAATCTAACAATGAAAACCTGCTTTTAATATCTGTCAGGATGAAGTTAAGTCTGAGTTTTTTTGTTTCACGTTTTACTGTACTTATGTAAATCGATCATTAGTGGATTTTCAAGCTGTTTCCTAATGCCAGACATTATTAGTCATTTCAGTGTTTAAAGGCACATTTTGTGAATTCATTTCCAATGCAAGCCACGCAACATCTGGTTTTCTGTTCTGTATTTCTTTCTGACCTTCACCGTCTTGAAATTATCTTGTACTTATTTCTTACTTCTGTTTACTTATAGACAGTGTTTTCAATCTCCATACTTTTCTTCTCCTTACATTCTTTTAGGGTAGTCTTTGAAATGTCAGTCTTGGTTCATTGAAATGAAAATTTTTAAAAAGGAGAAAAGGAAATTGGTTGTTATTCTTTTGAGTTGTAAAAGTAATACATTTTATTTATGAAAATGAAATGTTTTTACCAATAAAGCATTGCATTATCTTTTGGACTTCATCTTATTCATCAGAACAGAAAACGCCTCTCAAATAAAACACACTATTCTTACGCTAGTAATGCAGTAGTTCATATCAGAATCACCTGGAAAGCTGGTATACACACACACACACACACACACACACACACACACACACACACACACATTGCTGGGCCCCATCCTTAGAGTTTCTGATTTAATAGGCCTGGGGCAGGGCCTGAAAGCTGACATTTCTAATCTGTCCCCAGGTGAAGCTGATGCTGCCGATGAGGGAGCCACACTTTGAGAGCCATTGGTGCATTAAAGCCTTGAAGATCATTTCTGCCTTATTTAAAGCTCTGTTGGTTGCAGTTTACAAAATCCTGCTCAGACTGGCCTGAGTGCAGAAGAACATTTATCAGAAGCAGCTGGGATATCTCCCAGACTCCAAGATGAAGGTGATCAGGTCAAAGCAGTGGCAGCACATGGCACCCTGAGGGAACATGAGGTTGTGGTTCTTGGGGATGAGTGGAATGGGCTTGGCAGAGACTTCCAATGGTGGCTACTGCCCTTTTTCAAAAGAGAGCACTGCCATTTGGGGAAAGTAAGAGACTTGCTAAGGAGCCCACATGGAATAAGGGGCAAAGTCAAGCCTGGAAGTGGCAGCTAGAGACTTGTTTCTTGGCCAGTGGTATGTCGATGCTGCTACCAGCTACACAGAGCTGCTGGTGAAACATTCAGGGATTTCTCAAGCTGGTCAACCTTGCTAACTGGACATTGGCCATAGTCGGAGTATTCACACCATGAAAATTGCTAACATTACAGACCAGGATCAACTTTCCTTTCTTCCCTTCCCTTACCTTCCCTCCCTCCCTCCCTTCCTCTCTTCCTCTCTTCCTCCCTCTTTCTTTTTTTCTTTCTTTCTTTCCTTCTCTCTCTCTCTTTCTTTCCTCCCTCCCTTACTTTCCCTCCCCTTCCTTTCTCTTTTTAAATTTCATTTCAAAGAGCCAGCTTACCCCCCAGCACACCACTGCCTAATTCTATGTGGGGAGAATTCCCAACCCATGCAGATGCCATATTTTGAATAAGAGGCAACCCCAGTCTCCAGTTTTTTTGGTAGTAACCATCCCCAGCCCTACCACTGGCTGATGGCCCTAGCACCCCAGCTCAACACCACTTGGCATGTTCAATCCCTCCAGCCTCTCTCCCATACAGGGTGGCACTCTTCTCTCTGGCACATGCCCACAAAACAAGTCCACTCATTGTCCTTGCGCCTGCTCTTGCTCTCAGACTCAAAGCTAGCTCCTTCCTAACTGTCGAATGGTAGAACTTCAGGATTAAAAATAAAACAAGCCTGAGCAAAAGCATGTAAGACCAAGAGAAGCATCTTTAAGAGATTTGCTTTAAAAAAAAAAAAAAATGAGTAAGGCAGCCAATAAACAAAGTCCTCCTGGGGATATTGACTTACTGTGTGGCTATTTAAAGGAGGAAACACATGTACAAATTGCCCAAATGTCTTTCTCCAGCTCCCGTTGTGTGACTTGGCTGCCTACTACCTCATTCCCATCAGCAGACAATGGCTAGGAGCGAAAGGAACCTCTGTGACTGTAAGTGATTCCCCAGGCCCCTGGCCTCTGCCACCTGTCACCGAGCCCACTGACGCACCTCCACGGTCACATTGGCAGCACTCCACACGGCCTCTTGTCCCACATTTCTTAAGAAGTATAAACGACATCATTTACTTCACTGACCACAAGCCGGCACTGGCAGCTGGGGGCAGTGGGGGGGGGGGTGTCGGGGTGAAGTGCTTCCTTCCAATAATGCTTCCTGGGCCAGAAAGCCTTTAACAACATAGACTAAAGCTCCAGACTTTCCAGAGGAATGTGAGGGCAGCTAATGCTGCTGCCGCCGTCGCTACTATGACTGGGGCATAATTTCCTGGAACACCATGTCGTCACGAGAGCTCCTAGGTATTTTTTCCCATGGCCAACCTGGCGCACTGGTGTGCTGATTTGGGTTGCTGAGAAAATGCGAGAATGGCATGACAGATGAAGTCCTGGCACTCGCAGCTATAGAGATAACAGCATTTTATTCATTCTGGTTCCCTTTTTTCCCTTTCTCCTCCTGCCTCATCCTCCTTCTCTCCCTCACCCTTACTCTCATCCCCCTCTTATAAATAGTCATTGAAATTCTACTATGAACTTTCACCAATACTGAGCTGGGTACTTTGAGAAATATACTAAAATGTGCATTGAGGTAAAAAGAACACAGCACAGAGACCCACTGACCACCCTCTCTAACTTCCCTCTCAAATCTTTCTCCAGATTTTCCTGGAGAAAGGACGTTGTTATAGAGTTAGACCTGCCTCATCTTATTCATTGTTTTCTCAGCAGTGCATGTTTGTAATCCGATTGTTAATGATGGGCTTATAACTGCCCCTGCCCCCTGCAGATACTTGGAAAACTAATAAGAACTTGGAGAAATGCCTTCAATAAAGTGGTGCATACAATGTGCTAAGATTGCATCTAGCATTATTAAGTCATAAAGTACTTTCAACTGATTAGTGCATTAAATAATGTAATCTTTACAGCAACCCTGTGAGGTTGGCAGAGGAATGCTATTGTTAGCTTTTGGTCTATCTGTTCCTTCCAGACCAGGATTTTCCTGGAGAAAGGGCCTTATTATAGAGTCAGAGGCTCTTGATGAACCGTAAATGAAATACCATCAGCCTTGAACCTTCTTCAGACAAGGAACCTGAGGTGGCGAGGCAGCAGGAGGTGGTGGGAGAAGCTAGGAATTCCACCTGGTCAGCTGGGTTCCTGCCAAGCTCTCAGTCATCTGCCAGACATGACTCTGCACATGACCTCTTTATGCTTTGACATTCTCTTCTGTAAAATTGAATCAACGCTATTTTCTCTGCCCGCCTTGTTGGGCTGTTATGAATATTCAATGAAGCAATGAATGCAAAAGCATGTTGTGAAACATTAAACTCTATTATAAATAGGATGACTGTTTCTACCGATTTTTCTTAGGATCTGTCCGACTCTAGGTTCTACTTAGTTTAACATGTGGCTATGTGGGTGTCAGAGTGTGAGTTCCTGGGAGGCAGAGGACACGTTTTATTGGCATTTGTATCACTAGCATCAATAGTGCGTGCCAAAAAGTTGCTCTCAACATATTTGTAAGACAGTGATTACAGGATGGGTGGATAAAACATCAATATGACTTGCCCAAGTGCTGTTCTGAGTGTCTCCATCTCAAAGTCAGTTCCTCTGATATGACTACATCAGGGCAAAATAGTCACTGTGTTCCTACTACAACAAAAGCAATCACTCGTGTTTCCCAATATAGCACCAGAGAAGATGAGCGAGAAGGCTTACCACTCTCCCTTCTCTTAAGAGGTCATTTCCTGTTTCCTCTTGAAGACTCCATTCCAACTATGTTGAGGGTTGGCCAGAGCCCCCATCCTGATGTCCCATAGGCAGTGCTGCTGGGATAGATGGACAGTCATGGGAATGGAGCCACAGGGGCAGTGCCAGCTCTAGGTTATAGGTCCTGTGTCGGGCAGTCCCACACTGCTCACAGTCAGATGCACATTCTGCTGGCAATTCCATCCAGTCCTATGAGACATTCCCTGGAAATGATGTCCTCATGCACATCAGCTACTTGATAAATGAATTCAGGGGTGTTTACATGTGAAGCACTTGCTGTATCCTGTGCTTGAATTTCTGATGTGGAAGTTGTTCTCTGAGATAGAAGTGAAGCCATGAAGTGAACGCCTTCAAGGAGGAAGAGTGAGTAGACTGCAGTATCGGAGGATACTCACAGATGGCGAGTGGGCGAGGAAGAGAAACTAGAAGGGGCAAGACAGAGAGAGAAAGTGGGAGAATGAAAGTGAGGTAGTGACACTGGGAAACTGATATGTCATGGAAACCAAGAAAAGAAAAAAGAGAGGGATAAAGTAACAGTGTCACATTCCAGTAGGGTCATCAAATTCTGATGGAAAACTCTTACATGTGGCAATAAAAAGGTCATCAGAAAGACGTTGGAGAAAAGGTTCAAATATATGGTGAGTCAAAAGAAGAAAGCTGGGAGAGATGTGGCCGTCCAGGAAGGCGAGGCAGTGATAGTACCTCACATAGTCAAGGATTTGGACAGGAAGGAACTGGTGACCTATAGTGAGAAGTATCAGGTTCAAAAGGGGATATTGTCACTTTGGGCCAATCTCAGCACACCTGTTGACAGGAGAGAGTCAAAAGGGGGGACATTTCCAAATGAGGGGCTCAGGATTTTTGAGAAAAGATGGGATTTGTGTGACCGAGGTCAGAATCCTAGCCTACGTTTGTAAAATGAGGGTCAGTGAAATTACATTACTAAAAGCCAAAGACCACAGAAAAACATGTTAATCAAGAAAAATTAAGGAGTAGGTATTTACAAGGCTTGAGGGTCTGGGTTCAAGTGGCTTTTAAGGCAGTTCTCTTAAGGGGGATGTGATTGGAATTGGTCAAAATTTATAATGTGATGGCTTAGTATTGCTGGACACAGCAAGGTGAAAGTCAAATCTTGGACAGATAAATAGTTGTGTGACATGTGAACAGTTTGCCCAGGTAAACACTCACTGTCCTGGAAGAGAGCTGTTTGCCCCAGTGAGCAAACTATGTGCCCACACAAAAGCAAACAAGGAAGTTTTTCTTTGGTGTATAGCCTTTTCTTCCTAGACAAGACTTTCCCACAAAGAACAGTTGTCTTATTGACAGAGATGGTCTTAGTGCTCAGTTCTGAGAGGTAAATTCTGTTGATTGAGGCAGGTGGTCTCAATTCTCACCATTGAAGACCCCCTTAAGAGTGAGCCTGAACCAGAAACACTACAGCAGTGGTTCCTAACTGCTGAATCTTCCCAAAGTACTGATGTCTTTGAACATTCTGATTTAGTTGGTATGGGATATAACCCATAAAATCCATAATTTTAAAAGCCCCCCAGGTGATTCTAAAGTACAAAGTTTGGGAATCACTTTATTAGAGTTCAAGGAGAAAGTAGAAATGAAAATAACCATTTGGATGATGCCTTGGGGATGTAAGAAAAGAATTGCAGAAGATTGATAAGCCACAGCATATTAGAGGTTGAAATCAGGCAGTGGGACCTCAGATTGAGCCTGTTCCGTGGCACAGAGTGGGTGGTGGTGAAGACTCACCATAGTAGGGAGATCTGGGCCTGGGGAGGTTAGAAAGGGTCTTGAGTCTCTGGGCCAGCTCGCTGTGGTAACCAGGGAGGGGAGAATGGACCAACCAACGATAAGAGCAGATAGATGAGATGCAATCCGAGAAGAAAAAGCGTGAGGTATGGGTTTCAAATCCCCCAAGGGGCTTTAGAAGGAGGAGACCCAGGACATGAGAGTCTTCCTTCTCTTATAGGTGAGGGTATTGTAGAAGCCTGAGGTATCATAGGGGAGGAGGAAGATATGGAGTAACAAGTGGATGGCAGATGGCCTGCATGGGGAGAAGAAAGAATGCTATGAAGACATGGAAGTGGCCATGGGCAGACAGAAGGGATATAGCACCACTGATCTGAAGAGGATAGCAGGATAGATGACCAAAAGATGAAAGAGAAAGGAAGACACCCGCATCCTGGGAAGACCTAGAAACAGCCCTGGGCAAGTCTGGCCCAACCCCCTTCACTGCTGAGTCGAACAAAGGGCCTGGAAGCTAAACTGGGAGGACTGCCTGGGGGCAGCAAGGGACCCGCGGCCTTCAGAGGACAGATTAACCCTTTGCTGCAGGCCAGAAAGTCTATGAACAAGACTCACCTAGAAATTGAATATATATTTTTTCATTTCTTAAAAAAAAAAAAACTTTTGAATAGGACATTTATGTGATGGTTGAACTATCAAAAGGCTGTTAGAAGGGTATAGTGAAAAGCCGCCTTTTTTTTTTTTTTTGAGTTGGAATCTCACACTTTGTCGCCCCTTGACAGGCTGGGCTTAGGTGATCCTTCTGCCTCAGCCTAAAGCCTCCTTTCTAATACTGTCCCCACTAGCCCAGCCCTCATCTCTCCAATAGACAAGCTTTGGTCTTAGTTTCTTGTGTAACATTCGCAGAGGACAGACAGGCTGTGTATTCCTATGCAGGCATACAGAGTCCATGCTCTCCTTTGATTTATACAGCAATGGTGTATTGTCAAGACAGCCATTGTTGCACAACTCCCGGGATGCCGTCTGCATAGAATACTATGGGAAATAGCAGGGCATGGTGGCACTGGCCTGTAGTTCAAGTTACTTGGAAGGCTCATCTGAGCACAGCAGGTTGAGGCTATGATGGCCGTGAGCTTTCGCTGCACTCCAGCCTGGGCGACAGAGTGAAACTCCAACTCAAAAAAAAAAAAACTATGGGAACAACCCCAGAGTCGTTCAACATGGAAGAATTTGACAATGTGTGCAGTTCACATAACAGTATGACTTGGATATCTTTCCACATCAGTACCTAAAACACATCTTCCACCTTTTTTACAGGATCGGGCATGGTGGCTCACACCTGTAATCCTAGCACTTTTGGAGGCCAAGTAGAGAGGATTGCTTGAGCCCAGGAATTCAAGACCCTCCTAGGCAACTTAGTGAGACTGCATACCTAAAAATAATAATAATGAATAAATAACCTTTCTTGAAGTCACTACTATGCCATGGTGTGGATGTGCCGTCGTTTATTAAATGTCCGACAATGGACATTTTGGTTGTTATAATTATATGCGTTGTAAACAATGCTGAGCATTTCATTTTGTACATATCCAAGTACACGAAAGGAATTCCTCTGAGTGTAGTTACTGGTCAAAGGGCTTCTGCTAAAAGAAGATTGGCAAATGATCTCTGCAGAGGTCTAACTAGTGAATACGTCCGTTTCATGGGCCATATGGCCTCTGATTGAAACATTAACTCTGCTGTAGTAATCCAAGGCAGCTATAGATAATATGTAAATGAATGAGCATGACTGTGTTCCAATCAAGCTTTATTTATGGAGACTAAAATTTGAATCTCACATTATTTTCATGCACTATTAAATCGTATTTTTCTCTTGATTTTTGTTTCAACCATTTTAAAATGTAAAAACTTTATATCTCATGGGCTATACAAAGACAGGCAGCAGCCCACGGGCAACCTCTGGTTTATGCAAAAGAAATTCTGATAAGTATTGCCAAGTTGACCTTCATATAGGTTATGTCACTTCATTTGTCAACAGCAACAATGAGTTACTATTTTTCCCTATGCTTTGCGAATAGAATTTATCATGGAGCTTTTGGATTTTTGTCAAATGGTTGAAAACAGTATCTTAGAGTAATTTTATTTTTTTTATTTCTCTGGGAATGAGCATATATAGATTTAAAAGCCATTTGCAGTTCCTTTTTTTGTCAACCATAAGTTTATATTTTTTGATATACTTCATTTAAAATATCAAGTTTTTTATGGGTAAATCCCTTTTTTTAAAAAAAATGGAAATAGCTTTATTACATTTTCTGATTTTAAAAATGATTATGATTATACACTTGTAATCTTAGCACTTTGGGAGGCCGAGGTGGAAGGATCATTTGAGCCCAGGATTTCAAGACCAGCCTGGGCAACACAGCGAGACCTTGTCTCTACAAAAAATTTAAAAAAAAAAAAAAAGGCTGGACGAGCTAGTGCATGTCTATAGCCCTAGCTACTTGAGAGGCTGAGGCAGAAGGATGGCCTGAGCCCAGAAAGTTGAGGCTGCAATGAGCCATGATCATACCACTGCCCTCCAACCTGGGTGGCAGAGTGAGACCCCCCAACTCAAAAAAAAAAAAAAAAAAAAAGAATAAGAGTATTATTTGTAATCTCATTCCCAGAAATATCTACTTTTCTTTTTCATTTATGTGTTTATTTTTCCAGGCCAGTTTCCAGACATTTGTATACAGATATTTTTAGAAATATCAACAAGTATTTATTGTGTTATAAGTATTACAAGGGTCATACTACATATACATTTTGTAATTTTCTTTTTTAATTTAATAATGGATCATAAAAATTTTATTCTTAACCTGTCAGTACTGACAGGTGAGTCAAAAGAGTGCAAAATACAATCCAACAAGCAATAATGCAGTGTCTCTCATCCTATCTGGGCTGATATGTCTGCCTGTTCTGGTAGAGTTACTGGTTGAACCAGTGGCATGGATTAACAGAGTAGTGGGTCTAACTAGAGAGATAGAAGCATTTGTTCAACAAATGTTTATTGAGGGTCTACTGTGTACCGGGCACTATTCTAAATACAGTAAATCCTCTACATATGAAGCTTCAGGTTGTAAACTTTCAACTTGCATGCACAAGCCGAATCATGTAAGTTAGTTCATGTGTCTAGTGTATGTCGTCACATGCATACAATAGAACAGTGTCTTTATTTCAAGCCCAGGGTGTCTGGAAGCAGGTATAAAAGCAGCGGTGATGACCGGTCACGTGCAGTGGCTCACGCCTATAATCCTAGCACTTTGGGAGCCCACGAGTTCAAGACTAGCCTGGGCAACTTGGCGAGACCTCGTCTTTATAATAAATAAAAAAAATTAGCCAGGCGTGGTGGAGTGCACCTGTAGTTCCAGCTACTCGGAAGGCTGAGGCGGAAGGATCACCTGAGGTCAGCAGATTGAGGCTGCAGTGGCCATGAGTATACCACAGCACTCCAGCCTGGGTTACATAGTTAGACTCCGACTCAAAAAAAAAAAAAAAGCAGCAGTGATGTAGTTGGTACTGTGTAACTGATTGTGTTAGTTGAGTACCTAGGTTAACTTTGTTAAACTTATAAACAGATTAGGCTTACTGAGCAGAACTCACTCATAGGTAGGGGACTTACCATACTGGAACTGTGACAAGATAAAGACCCCAAAAGTTCTCTGATCTCAGAGAGCTCAGTAAATAAGACAGATCACAGGCAAGAGCATCTCAGCATGGCATTTATATTATGAAGAAAATGAAACAAATGTGAAAGAGCTCAATGGGGAGCTGCCTCAGGTTGATCAAGAGAGGAGGTCCCACTAAGGAGGAAGCAGATGAGCTGAGGCCTAATCAACAAGAAGGAGCCAGCCAGGTCAAAGTGTGGGCAAGAGAATTCCAGACTGAGGGAATGGCATATCCAATAGACTTAACTGAATCTAGATACAGGAAGATGGCTAGCACGGTGAGTGGAAGGAGGAGGAAAGAATGGCATGACTAAGGTCAGAGAGGATGATGGGACTCCATCCACAGAAGCCTTAGCAGGTCATTATTCAGAAAGCAATGGGAAGTCATTGGTCAATTGATGTGCTCTGATCTACATTTCTAAAGAGATTATTCTAGTTTAAAGTAGCCAGATAAAATACAGGCTGTCCAGTTAAATTTGAATGTTGGATAAATGGTGAATAATTTTGGGGGGAAAATAAAAATTTTGGGGAGGGGAAGGGCAGTTGAGGGAAACTGCCAGGGGAGGGAGGGGCACACCACATCAACAAGGGTACCTGCATAATCAACTTTTATATACCTAACCCTGAATTGTACCCCACATCTTTAAAATTTAAAAAAAATTTTTTTTAATGCTAAAAATATTACCCATAGTTAATCTGAAATTCAAACTTAACTAGGTGTCCTGTATTTTCATTTGCTAAATCTTGTAACCCCATTCTGGTTGTTGTGGAGATCTGGAGATTTGTTGGGAATGGGGGAGAAGCAAGAAAATCCTTACTAGGCTTTTTGAGAAGTCCAGAAAACTAGAGTGGTGGTCCTGGAAATAGAGGAAGGTGAGTGGATGCAGTAGATATTTTGGAGGAAGAACCAAAAGAACATGCTGACAGATTGCTGTAGGATAGGAAGATTAGCCATCAAAGATGACTTCCAGACTTTTGGCACTTGGTTCGATAATTGCAGAGTGCTTGTGGATTTCTCTGCTTGTTTGTTTGTTCTACAAGTTCTGCAGATGTGTGGCTGTGGAGTAAACAATAACACATCAACATAAGATGCAAAGTGATTTAAGACAGAGGGAAGGAACCGCCTCATTGTCGAGGACCGATTGCTCTCCATCCTCACCTCCCCAAAAGCAACTGAGGTCAATGTACTTCAAGCCAGTTCATACATTTTGTTGCTTAGAAAGACAACTTTAAAATTATTATGTGGATTATGAAAAAGAAGGAAGATAGAATATGGGAGGAAAGGAGAGAAACTTTTCAGGTGTGACTTCTCAACTGCCTCATGAACCATTTTAGCCCTAAAGTATTTAAGGCACAGGTTTATATGGGCTAACAATATAACAGTTCACCAGCCATCTGAGTCCCTACTGGATGCCAAGCACGTTACATACGTCTTCTCAAGGTTCACAAGAACCCATGATATAGGGGTTATATGTTTATTCATGATTTTCAGAAATCAGTTACCTGCCCAAGAACAGAGTAAATGTTTAGACCTGGATACGAACGCAGGCCTGTCATCTTCCTGAACCCTGCACACAAAGATTTTCCATTACACTATCTTTTTTCACATGATTTTAAAGAATTTTAATATCATCACGCTTGATAAATATTTATAATACATTTCCTTGTTGATTCTTTCCTCTTTCACAGATTCTCTAATCCCAGAAATAGCCATTCTTTTTTTTTTTCCTGTACCATCAAACATAAATAAAGACGCAAGCAGCAAAAAAGTAAATCTCTCAGAATTTTTTGTTGTAGGGACAAAAATCTGCCCACAGATTGTGGCTGTTGCTAGGTGGGTGATCTGTCAATCTTTACAGGAAAATACCTTTTTTGTGTCAGGAGGGCTTTATTTATTTTTTTCTTTTTTTTGAGTTGGAGTCTCACTCCATCTTTAAAAGACTTTTGATTGTCTGAGACAAGGCCTAGGCTAATTTGAAATGTGGAGAGCAGCTAGAGAGGAGGTAAAATTCATCTTAAAGAGAAAGGGGTCTTCTTCAAGCAGAGTTGTGGATTGGGTTTCTGGAGAAGATAAGTTTGTGTTAGGTTGCTTTAATTAATGGGTATCCATTTTCTTCTGCAGAGTTGGGGACCTGGGAATTTGGGGGAAGAGCAAAGGAAAGATGATCTTGATTTGAGTGAAACAATGGGTCCTAGCCACTAGCCAGCACTGGAGGAGAAAAAAAGAAGGGACTCACTGTAAAATGGAATTGCTGAAGAAGTCCCTGACGTCTCAGGGTTTTGCCTTGTGCTTTGTGATTCTCTTTGCCATCATCATCTTTAGGAACTGATGAACCACTGCAATTTAGGTTGTGTTAGCAATGCCTTAGGGAAGGAAGGAGGAATTGTATTATTCTTGGGGCAAAGCCAGGAGAGAGGCAGAAGCCTTCAGGAGCTGTTATTATGTAATAAGAAATCACTGGAGTTCTCTGGAACAGTCTGGAAGACAATGGATTTCCTGCTGTTATGCAGGATGAGGGCTTGAGTACAGTAATTTAATTTGGTTATTAAAGGAAGGCTAAAGGATGGAGAGGGAGAGTTATATTATAGTGTGTCCGGGAAAATTCTCCTAGTACTGTATGTCTAAGGCAGGAAATTAGACAAAAAATGAAATAGAAGACGGTCCTGTGGTTGGGTTTCTCCCACAGAAAGAGGAGAAAATCCCTGCATCCCTAGTTATGCAAATGACATGCAAATTACGGTGATTACATATTTGCTAAGAAAATTTTGATTACCTCATTTTGGCTTCAAGAGGAGTTGGGACAGCAAAAGGGAATGTTTGTCAACAGTCCAGACTTGTTAGATTTATTCCAGGGGAAGCAAAAGGGTAAATTTCTTATCAAATAAATGTCAAGGTTTTAAACGAGTTCTTCAAACACCCTAGTGTTTGAAACATTTACAAAGTGTACCCCCAAAATTAGCAAAATGGTCAAAACGTGATCCATGGTCAAAATGAAGCACAAATGGAAAATTCTTTTTTCTCCACCTAAATTTTACCACAGGGTACCTTTTCTTTTCTTTCTTGGCTCAATGACGTGAAGGGCTGGAATTTTTCCCTGCCGATGGCTTTTGGTATCACTTCTAGCCATTTCTCTAAGTCTGGACTTCATATCTGTCACTTGGGAGTAATGCAGTTGCCTGTCTGATGGTTGTGTTCTGTGAGGCTGAGAATATCAAACAAATGGACCAGCTGCTCTCACAGCTGCATTTGTGACATATCCAATGGGTCCCAGGCAGCAGGGCAGAGACCCACTGGGTAGCAGTTGGCAAGAAATGGTGGATGTCACTGCCTGGGGCGGCGGGGGCCGGGGGCGGGAGGATTGAAGAACTGCTGTCTAACAACCCGAAATTTGGGCAAAATCTACCCTGTATCAAATTTAAAATCTTTTCTGAACAATAGCTGACCTGATTAGGAATAGACATCTCTCCCCCTCTCCGCAGAAGACTGTAGAACATGTCTCCTAGCAACAGGGATGTGTTACCACCTGTGGTAGGGCTGTTTCATAAAGGACACTCATTCTGCTGCCTGCAGTTCTCCCAATAACTATCCATAAAGGGTCATGGTCAGAACAAATTCAGCCATTCGCCTTCAGTATAATACATGGTCCTAAGGAGGTAACAGTTCTGCTGGCTTCAAAAGCTTGGTATCATTTGTGTCCTCCTCTCTACTCTTCTCCCCTCCCCTCCCCTCTCTCACATTGCCACTCTCTCTCCCTTCTCCCCAGTCTCTCACTCCATTTCTCCTTCTTTTCTTCCCTGACCACTCATACTTTTTCAACATCTTTCAATCTTTCTCTTTCCCTCTGTCTTCTTACCCCTACAGCCATCCCATGTAAAGTGCTATCTGTTCTATTCACATCTTCCCTCTGTGTACACCCCCAACTCTCCTTCCAGGTCTAGGTAGTCTCTTACCCCTCTTCTGGACAAGGCAGGCTCTTGGCTATTATCTCTTCTCAAAATATCTTATCCTACATACAGTTCCCAAATGTTTACCCCCACAACAGCAATCTAATTATAACACTGTCCTGCTCAAACACTTTTAAGGATTCCCATTTCTTATGAAGCAAGATCCACAGTTCTAATCCTGATAGTCCAGGGCCAACATGGTCTGTTTCCCAGCATCTCTTGCAGCCCAGCGCCCCCAGGTTTTCTTCAGGCATACGCTGTTCTGCCAAAACACTGCTTACCCACCTAAGTCTTTTCTCCAGCTGTTTCCTCTGCCTGAAGTTCCTGCACCCCAATTCCCCAATCTCTGCACATCTGAAATCACCAGGCCTAGTTACAGAACTGGTCTATGTAGCCTTTCTTGATAGCTCTACCTAATCTTTCTTCTGAACTCCTGTAGAATTTATTCACATAATGAGGTCACCCAATCTGTATCACACATGTATATGGAGTGCAGCTTTGTCTAAGTTCCACTGTAAACATGTTTCTAGAAGTTTCCAGGGTGCTCCACATGGACACTTCTTTCAGGTCTTATCATTGCTCCTGACACAGCTAAGGTACTGGGGCCCCTACCACGTCGAAGTTGACAGTGTTTGCAGTAAGTTGTAGAAAGAGCAAATAATTCCTCCTCATTGGGGAGTCCAGTTCACTCTATCAGGGACGTCCCAAAAGAATGCCGCTGATGTGCCAGTGCTCTCTGAGTCACTCCGAAACAGTTCTTTCTGCTTATTCCTTCAATTCTGTCTCCTGTGGATCTACAAGATTCAGATCTTAGGTAAATGTGAATAGGACATTGCTCTATATAAGGGGAACCCCTCCAAAAACCGGCATTATCTTTTGGAGAGTGGGCCCCTTGTAGTACACCCAGAATTTGTTCTTCTGGATCAAACAGTCAACCAAAGTTTTTATCTGGAAGTTTTTTTTTTTTTTGAGTTGGAATTTCACCCTAGTCGCCCAGTCTGGAGTGTAGTGGCACGCTCACAGCCACCACAGCCTCGACCTGCTGGGCTTAGGTGATCCTTCCACCTCAGACTTCTAAGTTATCTGAAAATTTTGAGAATGTTGCTTCACAGTTTGTGGAAGAAACGTCCCGAGTTGAGGCAAACGGGTGCCTGGTTCTTCCACCATGACAATGCACCTGCCCATACCGTGCTGAGTGTTCAGCAGTTTTTGACCCAAAACGGCATGATCCCCCATGCCCCACCCTCTCTGGAGCTGCGTTGCCCAACACGGTGGCCACTGGCTTCCTGAGGCTTTTGAGCACATGAAATGTGGCCGGTTCTAATTGAGAGGTGTTGTGAGTATAAAATACACACCAGGCTCCAAAGAAAAAGCATGTAAGATAAGTCATTAATAATTCTTGTGATATTGATTACATGTTGAAACAAGAATATTTTGTATCTATTAGGTCAAATAAAGTTGATCTCATTAAAGTTGATCTCACCTCTTTCTTTTGACTTAACATGTTTCTAGAAAACTTGAAATTGCATATGTAGTTTGCATCTGTGGCTCACATTAAATTTCTATTAGACCATGCTACTCCAGAGCAGTTCTCCGGAACACTTGTGAGAAATACAAATGCCCTTGTGCCAGACCAGACCTACCGAGTCAGAAACTCCAGTAGGGCCCAGCACTCTGTAGCTAACAAGTTTGCCAGCTGATCCTGGCTCACAATGACACTGAGTGCTCCACTGAGGAAGGTAAGTTTGAAGGGACAGAAAATGAGACCCAGAACATAACAGGATCTCAAAAAGTTTTGTTGAATGATTTCATCTCGATGGTTTCTTCTAGTTTCAAAATTTTTCTGTCAGTGGGTCAGTCTGAACGATAACCTTTGCTCCTAACTAGAGGAACGGCTTGCTGATAACTTCAAAAGTTGCCACTAGCAGTCAGGAAGAATTGCAAGTCATTATTGGGGCACTTTTCAAAATTCTCAACAGAAATGTAATAAATACAAGAATCTTGTCAGAAGCAAGAGATAGATGAAATCAGTATAGAGAAAAATAAAAACAAGCTAAGTTATCATATAACTGGCCAAGATACTTTGCACTAAAGTAGTTCTGGGCTGCCTCTTTTGGTGCCTGTGCCCTGTTGGACAAAGACAGACATAGCCTCAGTCCCTCCTGCGCAGTTACCAAAAAGTCTTGATTCCCGGCATATCCCTCGAGAGCCTGTAGTCCCTGCATGTCTTAACTTTACTCCCTTCAGGCAACCTGAAATTCACCTCAGGTTTTCATTCCTTAGGTCAACAATGTGCCATTACCAAGATTCATTAGTTCATGACTCTCCTTAATGACTACTACCACAAAATATGGCAGTCACATGACACAGCATGTGTTCTTTAGGCATGGGTGATGAGGAGGATGGAGCAAAAGGGAAATTGTTATAGCAGATTTGCTATGAACATTCCCTAAGTCAAAGAATGTTCTCCAAACAGCAGTCTTCCAGGAACCAATAACCATGTGTAACATACTTAGGAGTTATCAAAGGAATCATCTCTGTACTTACTTTTTAAATTGATACATAATATTTTACATATTTATGGGGTACCTGTGGTATTTGATTACATGCATAGAATGTGTAATGATCAAGTCAGGGTATTCGGGGTATCCATCACTCTGAGTGTTTATCATTTCTATGTGTTGGGAACATTTCAAGTTCTCTCTTCTAGCACTCTCTACTTTGAAATATCATATATTTATTGAAATCAATTCATGTACATTGTAAACACATTTAAACAATATAGACATAAAGTAGAATAGAAAAGTTATCTTCCCTGATTCAATTCCAAGCCCTACGCTATTCCGGATGTTAAAATACAGATATTGATATAGATACAAACAAGTAGATATATTTTAAAAAGTGAGATCATAGATGCATTCAATTTTGTAACTTGTCATTTTTCATTTGTGAAGAGTTTTCAGTGTTGTGTGTGTGAAGTTACCTTCTTCTATTTAATGGTTGCATAGCATTCTACTGCATAAATAGTCTATTTAACCACAGGTTATTCCAATGGTGCCTGAACTGTAGAACGCTATTAGTAAATATTGGTTATTATTTATAATCATACAAATGTTTCTATAGCTCCTTATTTATACTTTCTCACTCCTAAAACTGTATTTGTATTTTCTCCTTTTTAAAAAGTGTACAAATTTCCAGAATATGTATATTTTAAAGAATATTCTATTTCCATGTTCTATATCTTTGAATTAATTTTAATGCTCTTCTTCTAGCTTCTAGAGTTGATTATGTAGTTATGTTTATTTTTTTCTCTTGTTTTCTAAAAAAGTACTTTAAGGCTCTCTATCTGAGGAAAGTATATTTTAAGGCCATCTATCTGAGGAAAGTAGTTTAATGAGGCTTTGGCTGTACCTCTTTTTTAATATATAGTAGGCTTACTATAAGTTTACCTGAATAAATCTTAATTTCAGTTTTTAGTTCCTTTTGATCCAAGAATTATTTAAATAGCATTTTTTCATCCCCAAATGTTGTAAATAGTTTTATTGTTATTGCTAAATCTGAGTCTTACAGCACTGTGTTGAGAGAGTATGGCTCACATGTTTTCTATTTTTAAGAAATCATTGAGGTTTTTTTCTCCTACCACATGTTTTCATGGTGCTGATTAGATATAATCAGAGTCCATGACGCAGCATATGGATTGCTGCTGTTTACAATAGGTTGCCATCTGGAAGAGGCCAGTAGACACAGGCTGAGGGCCGCTGCTTGCCCCTACTGAAATCCCCACCTACATCGCATGGTGGGCTTCTCAGCTAGAGTCACGATTGCATGTTTACTGTACATGTTTGTCAACTGTGATGTGGGCAAAATACAAGGTCAGCATCAGAGATGACAGCTGTGACTGAGATGTTCCTGCCGTGCAGTTCAGAAAGCAAATGAGAACATCTTGTTCATTAGCTTTGATCAACTAATTTATTCTTTTTAACTAGCAGTAAAATTCTCAACTGATGAGCCTGCCTTATACCCTAGAACTGTGCTGCCCAACGTGGCAGCCACTAGATATATATGGCTATTCACATTTAAATTAATTAAAATGAAATAAGATCTAAAACTCAGTCCCATAATTGCACTAGCCACTGTGTCCAACAGCCACACGTGGCTAGTGGCTGTTGTGCTGGACAATGCAGATATAAACCATTTCTAGGCTGAGTGCAGTGACTTATGTCTGTAATCCCAGCACCTTGGAAGGCCAAGGCAAGAGGACTGCTTGAGCCCAAGAGTTCAAGACCAGTCTGTGGAGGCAAAACCTTGTCTCCAAGAAAAAAATTTTTTTAAATTATCCGGGTGTGGGGACGTGGGCCTGTAGTCCCCTCGACTTGGGAAGCTGAGACAGAAGGAGTGCCTGAGTCTAAGAGGTCATGACTTCAGTGAGCTGTGATCATGCCACTAGACTCTACCTTGGATGACAGAGTGAGACCCTGAGTCAAATAAATAAAAATAAAGCATTTCTATCAATGCAAAATTTTCGATTAGCTAGCCCAACTCTAGAGGCGAAAGGAGATTGTGGGATAATCTTTTGATGTGTCAACTTGGTTAGGTTACAGTCCACAGTTACTCCATCAAACATGAACCTAGGTGTGTGGCTGTGAAGGTATTTAGTAGGTGTGATTAAAATGCATAATCAGTTGACTTTTAGTCAGGGAGACTATCCTAGATAATTTGGGTGGGCCAGATTTGATCAGTTGGAAGTCCTTAAAATCAGAACAAAGGTGTCTCTGATGAAAAAATTCCACCTGTGGACATTTCAGCCTGAGAGTTCCAGTCACCCCGTCCTCAAGTCTGCCCTACAAATTTTGGAGTTGCTTCCACAGTTACACCAGCCAATTCCTCGCAAAAAATCTCTATATAGAGACATCGATATTCAGTAGGCAATGCATATTCAATGGCTTCTCTAGTTAAAGCCTGACTAATATAGACAGGAACTCTGATCTGCACAACCAGAATTACAAACAGACCAGTCCCAAATTTATCTTCACCTGCTCTCTTGTCACACTAGAGGACATATCCTTCCTCCCTTAACAAACAATCTGTCCACAGTACCTGGGTCCCCTGAGGCCTTACTCCGTGAGTTATCCCTTTCCTCTATGTCTCCATCTTTCCCTTTTCTACTAGATTCTTCCTATCATGCTCTAGTGTGAGTCAAATGCTTGCATGCAGGTAGGTGGATAATCTGGAAGTGATCCCAGGGCAGGGAAAAGAGGGCCAAAAGAAGTAAAGCCAATACACAGAAGCATATTTTTAAAACCACCTTTATAGGCACCTGATGCTCAAACTCATGGCACCTTCTGAGCAGACTTATGCAAGGAGTCTCAAATTTGCCCACCCGAAGGATAAAAGGGGAACACATTTCTCTATCAGCATTTACTGTCCTCTGGGCCAGCGCTGTCCCTTGGGTGTTAACTCTCCTGTTGCACTGGTGTGAATGCTGAAAAGGTTTCCTTAGGTGTTCCCAGCCACGAAGCACAGAAGCATTGCCAGGTTAAGCCTGCAGGGAGCTCAGGGTTTAGCAAGGCAGTGGCTGCAGAAGAGTGGAGCTAAGAGGACTTGAAGCAGCATACAGGAGGTGTCCAGGACAGTCCCCTTGGGTATGCTGACTCAACTCCTGTGTCCCTTCAGTCACGCTTGCTAGAAGGCTTATGTCCACATGCTGCCTCCACGTTTCATCTCCTGTTAACAGTGAATCCAACTGTAGGTTGACTACCCCCTCCCACTAGCCCCCAAACTGTTCTCAAGGTCACTGATGCTCTCCATGTTGCCAACTCCAGTGAGCCTTTTCCAGTCTTGGTTTACTTGATCTTAGCACCATTCAACATGGTTAGCAATCACTTTCTTCTCAAAATACACTCTTCTCTTGACTTTCATGGCTTCACATTTCTAGGGCTTTCCCTGGACTCTCCTTCTCAGTCTCCCTTCCTAGTTCTTCCTTTTCTGACTGGATGCCCCCTCAGTTCTACCTACAGGCCTCTTCTCTTCCCAATGTGTACTGTGCTCTTGGCTAACCCATGCGTTCTCGTGACTTTGAATATGCTTCCTGTTTTTTATCTACACCACTCCCACATGTGTTAATCCAACCTTGATTGTGCTTCCAACTCTAGACCCATATAACCAAATGCACACAACTGCACAGACATCTTAACATATCCAGAATGGACCTCTCGATCCTTTCTTGAAAATGTGATCTTCCTCCAGCCTGTCCTGCTCAGTAAATGGTATCAACATTTACCTAATTGCTCAAGCCAGAATCCTAGGAGTTATCTTGGATCCCAGTACTCTCACCATCATATCCAATAAAACCCCAAGTGCTATCTTTTCTACCATTGGAATCAATCTCGGATCCATCCAACATCTCTGTCTCCACTACCATCTCCCTCGTCTAAGCCACTTTCCTCCTGAACTCCTGAGAAACCTCCTCATGTTTCTTCCCATATCCATTCTTGTTCCTATTCCAAAACTTCCTTCCTATGACAGACAAAGACATAGCCTTTATAATATCAATGCAATCATTTTACTCCCTGGCTCAATACCCTTCAGCGGATACAAGTTGTCTTTGGGTTGACATCTAAGATTCGTAACAAGACCTAGAGGGCCGATAATGACCCCACTTCTACATGTTTCTCCAACACAATTGTACCCCAGCCCATTCCCTCATGCGTGTTCCTATATCAACCTCCATTCCTCATAGACACAGGACGCCTTTCCTTTTGGGGTCTGTTGTGTGTGCTATTCCTGGAAATTGAAATGTTCTTTGCCCCACTTCTCCTGGGGAAACTTAATTTTGAGGTCTTGGCTCAATTGTCACTTCCTCAAAGAGGTCTACCCTTGTCTATCTTTCTGTAATTTAGCAATTTGTATTTTTTCTTCAAGGAATTTATCATAGTGTGCAACCACATATTTATTTATGTGACTGTCTGTTATTGTCTGCCTTCTTATGCCATGAGGGGAGAAACAACACCTGTGCTGTTTTTTACAGTATCTTTGGAGCCCAACACAGTGTTTGGCACTCGAAAAACACCAACTGAATGAGAGAAGAGGAGAGAGAAAAGAAGGAAGGAATACAGCATTAAAATTCAGAGAGGTAAATTAAATTTATTGTGAGTCTGAACTACTTAAGCCTCAACTCCATCTTCCCCCTTGAAATAACAGTGTACTGAGCACATGTCTGCATTAATAAGATCCACCCTTCTTGCTCTGTGGACAATAGGCTTGTTCCTTCTAACTTCTGTGTCCACCACATTTGGCCTTCCCATTCAACAACGGATGCTCAGAGTGCCTCCAACTTTCCCATCATCCTAAGCAATAGTCATTGTTTAAAATGTTACTTTTGGATCTAAAAATTGACCTTCCATATGATCCCACAATCCCCCTACTGGGAATATACCCGGAGGAACTCAAATCAGTCTATGAAAAAGATAACCTGCACACGTATGTTTATTGCAGCATTTTTCACAATAGCAAGAACATGGAACCAATTGTGCTGCCCATCAAAAGAGGAATGGTACATATACACGATGAAATATTATGCAGCCATAAAGAAGGACAAAATCATGAACTTGACACCAACCTGGATGGACTTAGAGTCTATAATACTGAGCAATCTATCACAGAAACAAAAAGCTGAGTATCACATGTTCTCACTCATAAGCGGACATTGAACAACTATCATAATACTATAAGAAAAAGATTGGCAGTATTGGGAAACGGCCGGGGTGGTGGGGGGGGGGGGAGGTGGGGGAATGTAGGATTAGCAGTAGTGGGAATCTGCCAGGGGAGGACACCTCATCAACAAGGGTACCTGCATAATGAACATTTGTATACCTAACCCTGAATTGTATCCCACATTTTTAAAATAAAAAAATTAAAAGGGGAAAAAATAAACTGTTACTTTTGAAATGTCTCAATATGTTTTCAATACACTTATGTTGAGGGTAAGTCATAAACTACCAGAGAATTTTGAAGGATATTTTTCATACTGACTGAAGTACCTAAATTTGGCATTTCCTATAGAACCCAAAATATAATTTTACAAAGTTTTAGGGAAAAAAAAATACTAGCATGAAAAATGTCCCCTATCTCCAATATGGTGTATACAAGGGAAATCTATTAACTGTATATAGGCTGAGTTAGGAACTTGACCAACTACAGAAAAGGCACAGTCATGATGACTCCTTCTCATTGGATAACCTCCTCTCCAAGAGAAATAAAGGAGACAGCCAAGGCAGTCACACAAAACTTTTACCTAATTGCTCAAGCTGGAAGCCTAGGAGCTATCTTTGATTCATGCTTGACATTATTGTTTCATTATCTAGGGCAAGTCCTAGTCACTTAACACTTCTGTCTTGACGTTGTTACTATTTTATTTATACCCCCTCTGAGCTATGACGGCTGGCAGATTCAAAATGAAAACAGCCATAAAATTGCCAGAAAAATGTGACTCTTGATTCTATGGATATGCTGACATTTCACAATAGTTGTTGCCAGATTTCACTCAATGAGTCCCTCACTCGGCTCACATCTTCTCTCAATCCCTGCCAGTTCATTCTTTACTCTGCAGCCAGAATGATCACTTTAAAACTTGAATTTGATCTTCCTACACTACGCTTAAAGCCCCTCAGTGGCTCCTCAGCCGAAATCTGTCACCTGTTCACAAGGACTGGCTCCTCCAGCTGTGTCTTCTGCGTCCTGCCCTGCTCCTCCCAACTCTGTTCTCCAACCGCATGCCATGTTCCCAGTTCCTCAAATACACCGGCATCTCCAGGCTCCAGGGCCCACACACACCCTGCTCTCTCTGCCTGGAAGGCTCCTCTCGATTTCCCCTCCTGACACCCCCACTCCCAGCATTCTGATCTCAGAGCAAGCATCAGTTCCTCAGGGAAGACTCCCCGGACTTCCCATTAAATGTGCTCAGAGAGCCTCATCCTGCTCCTGAGATATCTTAGAACAGTTGTAAGTTACATATAGTTCATTGAGGTTCTTAATTTCCGATTATTCCTGCTAGACCAGAAGATTCAAGATCAGGGACTTGTGCCCATGGCCCTCAGTAGAAACTAGCACAAAGGCAGTACTCAGAAAACGTGTTAATGGATAAATGCATGCAAAAATTAGGCTATTGATATATTTAAGTATATATTGCTCTATAGATAGTGATCTAAGTCCAATTATGATTTTAAAATTTTTGTGAATTTTTTTTTTTTTTTTGAGTTGGAGTCTCACTCTGTCACCCAGACTGGAGTGCAGTGGCCGCTCCCGGTCACCGCAGCCTCGACCTGCTGGGCTCCAGCAATCCTTCCGCCTCAGCCTTCCATGTAGCTGGAACTACAGGCGTGCGCTACCACGCCCGGCTAATTTTTGATTTATTGTAGAGATGAGGTCTCGCCAAGTTGCCCAGGCGGGTCTCGAACCTGGGGCTCAGGCAATCCACTCACCTCAGCCTCCCAAAGGCGCGGGATTACAAGCTGAGCCACCGAGCCCCGCTGTGAATTTTTTGTAATTGCCCCCTCTGCTTTCTTTTTTTCTGACTGGTTAGGTTCTTCTTTTTTTCTTACACATAGATTGGGTTTGCTTGATTGTTTATTTGAAATGTTGTGTGGGGTGAGGATAGTGGAAAACTGTTAATAACAGCCAGGCTGGAGCACCAGGCAAGAGACTATCATGTGGGTAACAGTGAATTGCTCTGAAGAGAGGTGGATATCAGAGGGAAGATGAAAATTGCAGTCATTACTATGGTTCCTCCAAGTAGATCCATAGTAAAAAACGCAGTCAACCACCACTGGATGGCTATTTCAGCGCACAACCATTTGGGTAGCTGCCCAGTTTATGAATGCTGGGAAGAGCCCATGGCACACCTCTATCCATGCAGGTGACCCAGGGATAGATCTGAGCTGGTCAAATTCTCTCTCCCAGGAATATGAAACCAAGAATAGAAAAACAAGAAGATTAGGAATTAATAGCAGTGGACTCCAGAGTCTTTTTTGTTTTGTGTTTTTTGTTTTTGCAGCAGAATCTCACTCTGTTGCCCCGGCTGGAGTTCAGCGGCGCAATCACAGCTCACTGCAGTCTTGACTTCCTGGGCTCAGGCAATCCTTTGTCTTAGCCTCCTAAGTAGCTGGGACTACAGGTACATGCCAACACACCCAGTTAATGTTTTAAATTTGTTTTTGTAATGATAAGATCTTGCTATGTTGCCCCGGAAGGTCTCGAATTCCCAGGAAGCGATCCTCCCACCTCGGCCTCCCCAAGTGCTGGGATAATAGGTGTGAGCCACCACACCTAGCCTTCAGAGTCATTTTTGTTCATAATTTTCAACATTTGATTCTATGAGATGTCTCTGCAGCCTTCCAACAAATTCCCCCTTCTTTTTTTGCAACCAGTCAGAAGTGGTTTCTGATATTAGCAACTCAAAGAGTTCCATGATTACAAATATGGAGAGGATACCTCTGTGCAGGTGGTGGCTGAAATTACAAAGGTGGGAGTCAGGTTACAAACGTCAAGAGAGAAAGAGAGATAGACTGAGCACAAGAGAGCAAGAGTGAAAGAAAGAAGTGGGGAGAAATAGTGAGTAAGAAAGAGAGAAGGGGCCAGGGCAAGATGAGAGCGAAAGGCAGAGTGTGACGAGTGAAAGGGAGGGATAGAGAGTGGGAAGGGGGGTTGGGGCTGACGAGAAAGAGGTGATCAGAGGATCAGAATAAGAGAGCTCGCAAGGCTGTAGATGGAAGGTGAAGTTCTGCTGGAGCTAAAGTTACATAAAGCCCAAACTAGGAAAAACATCAGGCTCAAGGAAAGAAAAAAAAAAAAAATCAAAGAAATCAAACACTTAGGAGACAAGAAAAACAAAATCCATTTAAAAATGGAGAGGGTCAGGCCTGGTGGCTCAACCTGTAATCCCAGCACTTTGGGAGGCGAATGGATTGCCTGAGCCCGTGGGTTCAAGACCAGCCCAGGCAACTTGGCGAGACCTCGTCTCTATGATTAAAAAAAATTAGCTGGGCATGGCAACACACGCCTGTAGTTCCGGCTACTTGGAAGGCTGAGGCGGAAGGATTGCTGGAGCCCAGCAAGTCGATGCTGGGGTGGCCATGAGTGTGCCACTGCAATCCAGCCTGGGTGACAGAGTGAGACTTCAACTCAAAAAAATAATTATAATAAGATAAATAAAAATGGAGGGAAGGCGGGCACAGTGGCTCATGCCTGTGGGAGGCTAGCTTGAGCCCAGGAGTTGGAGACCAGCTTGGACAACATAGGAAGACCTTGTCTCTACAAAAAAATTGTTTAAAAATTTAAAATGGAGGGAAATCGAACCTGCAGTTATTCTGACACAGCTATCAACCACACTGGAGGAAGTATAAATTGAAATGTGCTTCCTGAAGGATTTGAGATTTATTTTTTTAAGTGGGATTTTTTTTCCACTTTGGCCTAACCTAGCTTAAATGGGCTTTGCTGGGAAATATGCAAAACCACAACAACAGAAACACACACATACACACACACACACACACACGTGAGGAGGAATCACCTTTGTAGCCATAGATCACAATAAATTTACTTGAAGACGAAGATGACAGAGTCTTCATAAAATCCTGAGATTTCGTGAAGACCAAAAAGCACCAAAGTGCTCATTAGCTCATTTTCAGACAGAGATAATGTCTGGTCTAGTGCTGTCCTAGAAAAAAATACACTGACTTACTCAGTGATCCGTCACAGAAACAAAGAACTGAGTACCACGTGTTCTCACTCAGAAGCGGATCCTGAACATTTATCATAATATAAGAGAGGGACTAGCAGTGGCCGGAAACTGCCAGGGGAGTGGGGGCGGGGGGCACATCAATAAGTGTACCCAATCTCAAACCAGGCAAAGTGGGGACCAAAGGGAAGCTCCAACTTTACCTGTACCATGATCACTTGTATAACTAATCCTGAATTGTACCCCACATCATTAAAATTTTTTTTAAAATCCACTGGATATACAGTAAAAGATGGCTTTGGTCAAGTTTATAATATAGATTTATTGGGCCACTTTTGACCTTCCAAGTCAGATTAAATATTCATAATAGCTTTATGCAAAGAAAAAATTCTATTATTTCATTACTCACCATGTATTATAGAATTTCATTGCTTGTGCATAAAAAAGCACTTCTGGCTTACTTAGGCAGAATAGATCAGCAACAACTTGCCAGACTGATGCACAGAGAGAACTGAGTAAAGCAGGGTTTAGCGTTGCAGCATTTACAGAATGACAGACAGTGTCTTATTTCCTGCAAGGCCCTGCTCCCCTTCCCAGCGTCTACTTGAACTTCATCTCATCTCATGAGCTCCCACCACACAGGAGCTCTTCCATCTCCTCAGACTGAACTGTGGTCCTTGGGAAATTCATCACCGGTCCTCTGTGTGGAGTGCTACGTCCCAGACACCCACCCTTTCCTTTCTCATCTTATTACACATTTTTGTGTGATTTATTTGATTGATGCTGTTGCACCACAAAAGGCTCTAAGAAAACAAGAATGTGTGCCTTTCTCTCACATCAAGTCAGGGTCTAGCAAAATGTCTGGCACATAGTAAGTGTTCAATAAGTCCGTGTTAGTAAATGGATCAAGTTAGGTTATCTTTCAACTTTGATATGCCATTTCTAGAAAGGACAGACAGGCATTTCTTTATTCTGGACTGGAACACTCGGGGTTGTGGGGAGAGGATGGAAGGCGAGTCCTCATTACCATTGCCGGTTCTTCCTCTTTCATCCTGCATTGTCTATTCAAGATTCAAGTCCTGTTTCTGAGTCTTCAGTAATGCTTCTCATATCTGTCCCCCGTCCCCTCCCAGGGTCACTATCCCAGGAAACACCACCACATGATGACTACAGCACCTGTTCACCTGTTTTCTTGACTTCCCTTGTAGTCCCACCTCCACAGAGTTACCCTGCTCAAAGTCAGCCTGAATTTCAGTTGGGAATGGTACCCCACAGTCCCTCCTGCAACTTCATGCGGTCGCTGACTAAAACAGCGGTTCCTTACCTTAAATGCCCTGTAATACCCTGTGGAGCTTTGTAGATGATACTAATTATAAGCCAGACACAGATGGATGGAGAACAGCCTACCTAGTTTTCATCCCGACTTATTTAATCTATCTGAATGAGGACAGGAAGGCACTTCAAATTTGTCCCCATGATAGACCACAGACTCAGAGAGCCAGCCCTAGACCCAAAAAGGAGGCAAATCAGTCACTCTTTGGCCCACTGGTGCCTCTTTCTGGAGTGGCTCTTGTTCCTCAGTCCATGTCACCAGTTGGCAGTCATGGAAAACCCCCAGAAAACAACTTGGCCAGAAGTAAGGTGGGAGGTGTGTCCTGGCTTTAGTAAGTTACTTCCTGAGAAGAGAAGTCCTCACCAGAAAAGCACTGTGGGTGGATGATGGGGAAGAACACGTGGTAAGAGTGAATACTGGAAGAAGGTTTTGCTAAGTTTGTCATGTCCAATCAGAGAGTCAGAGGAATAGGCAAACAGAGGGTAGAAGATGTTTCCCCATAAAATGAAACAGCATGAAGAAAAAGCCTTCTTGACTTTGGGGATTTGAATGGGAGATGGGAATGTGTACAACTGTACTACAGAAAGAGATGTGAGAAAATTAATCATCTAACCCCACATGGCCTGAGAGAGAGGGGTCAATGAGATCAGCTTTGCCTTATTTGTGATGAGTACAAAGAATAAAGCACAGTCAACCCAAACCATAACAACAACAAAAACAGGGGTCTGACGAGAAAAGCAAGCCTCCAAAAGTGATCTGCAAAATCCAGATGAAAAAAAATCCAGATGATCTGCAAAATCCAGAAAACTGTTTTATAAAATGTTAAATGACACCTCCATAATGAAAGGGAGGAAAGCCGAAAAAAGAGATCAGCTGGCATGAAAAGATGAAGATAAAAGGAGAGATGGCAGGAAAGAAAGAACTGCAAAAAAAAAAAAAAAAGTAAAAGCAAACTTTTAATCCACATGGATGGCAATAAAAAAGCAAAATTGGTACTGTAGGAAACTGACTATGGTTGGCACACATGTGAATTTTTCACACAAAACAGAAAGCGTATGCTGACCCCTGAGCCCCACACCCAGAAATTCTGATTTATTTGACCCGGAGTAAGGCCTTGGAGCATTTTGTTGTTGTTGTTGGCTGAGATCCGGGCCACATCTCAGACCACTTAAATCAGAATTGCTGGGGATGGGTCCTGGGCATCAGTGATTTTAAAAGTTCCTCAGGAGATTCCAGTGTGTAGTCAAGGTGGAGAACCACTCACTGCTCTGGAGTTTTGGGTGCAAAAATTTGTAAGCTGAGGATTTCAAGGTTACTTTTCATTTATGAAGACAACAGGAGACATGGTAAAGCACTCAAATACTTACAAAATACCAATTACATCTTCTACAAGAAACAACTTTGAAGACAACCTTCAACTGATCAAAACATGAAGCAAAATAAAGAACTAAAAACTAGGAAAGTCATGGCATGAAAGGTGTGGTCCTGGTTTAAAATGAAAATATTATTCTTGAAAAAGAACATATATAATGAAAAAGCATGATTTAATAAAAATGAAAAAATTTCCACATTATATTAGCAACAATTGAAAAGAGAGGGTAGAGTAAAGAATATATTATGTACATATTATGTATATATACATAAGTATACATACACACACATGTGTGCGTAAAAGCCAATATAGGCAAAATAAACTTAAGGTATTCATAAAACTTCATAGTTGGAATCTAACAGTTCTGAACCAATTTTGTACCCAGTTGCCTGGCCACGCCAGTAGGAATAACAGTACAGTGCAATAAAAATGTTTCCCTGTATGAAACATGGAGTACAAATTTATTTAATTTTCTGAATAAAATGTAATCTTGTTTAAACACTACCCACAAAAAGATGGGAGGACTACTTTCCCACCTTTAGATCACATTTGAAAATATATCTAGGAAAATGGACAGGTCCATGCATTTCATTAATTTTGATTACTGCTAACTATAGTCATTACTGCAAGTATACATGATTCATTCAAAATTTCCATTCATTCTGACAGCTTTCCTCCTTGTATTAAATCTAGCAATAGCTTTCAAGTCTATGCTACTTATTTGCTCAGAGACATTGCTATCGAGAGCCCAAATCTGAACAACCACTGTAACCTCACTCCTCCAGGAATCCAAGTACTGAAGGAAGGAAATAGCTCTTTTCAGTCTTTGAAGTTATACCCATATTAGGGGACATTTACCCTTAAAACATAAGGATCAGGGAACTCTATTCCTACATACAAATAGTAGATCATGGCAGACTAGAATTCCCATTGCAACAATTATAAAGAGCCAGATAAATTACAAGTCACATTTTTAAAGATTTCAGAAAATGAGGAAACAATGAAGACTACGTAAATTGCCAGCTGTTGTTTTTCTTTGGAGACGTTTTACAGTTCTGGGCATGGACTGAGGATTAGACTTGGCTTGTAAAGAAGGAATCTGCTTGGGGAAAGAGAAACTAGAGAGGTTTTTGGCAATCATGTGGGGCTGGTGAGAGAAACTAGAAACTTGACAAGTGCTGAATACATAGCTGGTTTTCCCCTTGGGATATCTTTTGAGTTTAGGGGCTATGCAAAGAAGGCTGGGACATTTGGTTAAAGGCTTCCAAAAGTCATAATAAAATCTCCTCCAGTTTCATGGTGCTAAGGAGAAAAAGTCTAACATAGGGAAATAAGTCTTGCCTTTCAAACACACAGCCAGGCACCCTTTAGGATGTCTTCCAAAATTTGAAGTTGTCATGGGGCAAGGGGTGGAAGTCTAAAGAATTAAGTTCAAAACCGCCAAAATACAGCACTGAATTCCCCAGAATCTATCAGAACTAAGAAGAGAGAATTCCTGCAGGCTCTCATCAAAAGCCCAGAAGAGCTATGTTTGAGGAACAGAGAAAAACAAGATGTGGACCAAGTCTCACTTAAACTGCAACTTAACTCTATCCAGCTTGAAGATAACACCCTCATATTAACTGCCTTTCCAGAGAGAAATATGGAAACCTTCTTTAGTGTCAGGTATCAGCTACAGCCTCTGCAGTCCTTCTATTTCTTCTGTTTACCATATCTGGCTTACAATAAAAGTTCACAAGACATGCAGAGAAACAGAAGAATAGCTGATAATTATAATCAAGAGAAAAGATAAACAATAGAAGCAGACCTGCAGACAATCTAGATACTGAAGCTAACAAACAAGCACTTAAAAAAATGGATTAATACATTACATGAAACAGAAGACAAGAGGAGGAAATGAATGAAAAGATAAAGAATAGCAAAGGAATTAACAATCAATGGACTACCTGAGGTTAAAACATATTGGGTGTATTTAATAGCAGACTAGATGGAAGCAGATAAGATTGTTAGACTTTAAGATAGGATACTAGAAAATATACAAACTCGGGCAACAGAAGGAAAGAATGTATAACAACAAAACTGAGCATAAGATATATAGAGAACAAAGTTTTTTTGCATTTGTTCATTTGTTAAGTAGGAGTCTCACTCTGTCACCCAGGCTGGAGTACAGTGGCATGCTCGTGACCACTGCAGCCTTGACCTGCTTGGCTCAGATGATCCTTCCATCTCAGCCTTCCAAACCACAGGTGCATGCTACCATACCCGGCTAATTTTTTTATTTATTGTAAAGACGTGGTCTCACCAAGTTGTCCAGGCTGATCTTGAACCCCCAGGCTCAGACAATTCACTCACCTCCATCTCCCAAAGTGCTGGGGATTAACAGATGTGAGTCACCTGGCAAGACAGAACAAAGTTAAAAGGGTTACCACCTTTAATTGGAATCCCAGAAGAAGAGGAGAAATAAATTAGAGCAGAAGTAATATTTGAAGAAATAATGACCAAAACATTTCCAAAATTGGTGAGACATTATCGCATAGATTCAAGAAGCTTAGCAAAATTCTAAGCTGGATAAATAAGGAAACAACACTTAGACATATTTTTGTCAAATATCTAAAAATCAAGAATTAAGAGAAAGTTTTAAAAACACTCAGAGGAAAAAAAAAAACATTAACTTCAAAGGAGCAACAATAAAACAAGTGGCTGACATTTCAACATAAATTATGGAAGCCAGGAGATAATGGGATAGCATCTCAGAGTGCTGGAACAAAAGATTATCATCTAGAATTATATACTTATTTAAAATAACATTTAAAATTGAAAGAAAAATAAAGAAATTTTCACTCAAATAAAAATGAGAGAAATTTTCACTGACATATCTTCACTACCAAACCTATTAGAGAAAGATTCTAAAGCTAAAAAAAGATAATATAAAAGCATTGAACTGAAAGAAGAAATGAAGAACATCAGACTGTATAAATATGTAAGTAAATATAAATTACTATTAACTGTTTCATGTAACAAGAATAGCAATGTCTTGTGGGAATTATAACATATATAAATAAAATATGTGACATCAATTGCACAAACATTGGGATGAACTGTATTAAGTCAAGAATGCGTATTATAATCTCAAGAGAAATCCTAAAAAGAATCCCAATAATTTATAACTATCATATAATAACTAAGTAGAGGAATGAGATCATAAAATATGCTTGATTATCCAAAATAAGACTAGGAAGGAGGAATGAATGAATAAAGAACAGATGAACAAAAAATATAAGTAGACTTATACTCAACTTAGTAATTCCATTCAGTACAAAGGAGACAAACATTCAAATTTTTATAAAAGATTGTAAGACTAAATAAATTTTAAAAACTGAACTGTATGCTATAGATAATAATTACTATACATATAGAGACAAAGAGAATGAAAGGATGATAAATGGTTTATCATCTTGACACTAACCAAAAGAGAGCTAATATCATTGTACTAATAGTAGACATACTAAAATACATTGTATGTTGACCTTACAGAAAGTCTTACATTTTTTTCAAATGATTCAAATCATATGTAATATATTCTCTGATTATGGTGGAGTTAAAATATAAATCAACTAAGGAAATATTTGAAATGTATTTAATATACTTCTAAATAATTCAAGGATCAAAAAAATCAAATAAAATTAGAAAACTATATGAACTGAATGATAATGAAAGTGAGATACTAAACAACAATGCCAAAAAAGAAAATTTACAGTTCCAAATGCAAATGCATATTTGAGGAGGGAAAAAGGAAATATTGAAAAATAATAAACGTAATTCAGACAAATTTAATCTAAGGAAAATAAAAGAAAGAAGCTGGGCATAGTGGCTCATGCCTGTTAATCCCAGCTCTTTGGGAAACAGAGGCAAGATAAGCTCTTGAGACCAGGAGTTCAAGACCAACCTAGGCAACAGAGTGAGACCCCCATCTCTACAAAAAAAAAAAAAAAAGAAGTAGCCAGGAGTGGTGGTAAACTCCTGTAGTCTGAGCTACTCAGGGACCTCAGATAGGAGGATTGCTTGAGCACAGGAGGTCAAGGCTGTAGTGAGTGAGCTATGATCAGGTCACTGTACTCCAGCCTGAGCCACAGTGAACTGTTAAAAAAAAAGAAAGAAAGGAAGGCAGAAAATATTCATGAGCAAAATTGATAGGTAAGAAATATATAACAAAGAAAGTAAACAAAGCTAAAAATCAGTTCCTTGAAAATATTAATATAATTGATAAACGCCTGTTAAAACTGATCAAGACAAATAGAGGAAAAACAAAAATGAACAATATTAGGAATAAAAGGGGAAATATCACTATAGACAGATAATAGATTAGAAGATATTGTAAACAACCTGTGTCACTTTATTTTAAAAATTGAGATGAAATGTATAAAGTCTTTTTAAAGAATAAACTTTCCAAAATGTACACAAGAAGAAATAGAAAATCTTACTAGTTCCTTATTTATTAAGGAAATTGTGGCTAGGCATGGTGGCTCATGCCTTTAATCCCAGCACTTTGGGAGGCTGAGATGGGAGAATAGTTTGAGGTCAGGAGTGTGAAATCAGCCTGGTGAGACCCTGTTTCTACAAAAAAATGAAAAAGTTAGCTGGGCATGGTGGCATTTACCTGTAGTCCTAGCTACTTGGGAGGCCGAGGCGAGAGGATTGCTTGAGCCCAAGAAGTCAAGGCTGCAGTGAGCTATGATCGTGCCACTTCACTCCAGCATGTGTGACAGAGTAAGACTCTGTTTCAAAAAAGAAAAAGAAAAAAGAAAGAAGTAAATGAATTGAATCTATATATTGATGTGTTCTATATCTATGAAATGGAATAGTTTATATCTACTAAAGAAATTAATATAGATTTAAAATCTTGTTATAAGAACTTCAGTGGTGAATCTTTAAAAGTATTTAACGAATAAATAATGTCAGACTTACACAAACTCTTCCACCTCACTTTACTGTTGCTTTATCTTTGGCTAGATAAATCAGGAATTATGTCTAAAAAGGAAGAACATAAGTAGACAAGTGTTCTTAGAGTTGCTTCCAAAGTGACCTACAACCTCCTAGCAAACATGCTCTCTTGATCAGAAACACCATATTTGAAAATGGGTTTACTCCTCATGAGAACAAAGGGAGTGTATAGCCTTAGAAACATAATCCCAGTTCTTCTTACTGTGGGTTGGGGTTAAGGGATGAAGAGAAAGGATTCCTACTGGTTCATTGACAACTATAGGTGAAGAAAAAAGACAAAGTGAACTTTTTCAATAAATTTCATCAGCTCAATGGTAATATCAAGCACTTAGAATAGTGCCTAGAACACAGTAATCACTCTATTAATATATGTATATTTTTTGTTCCATTCTCACTTTAACTTTCAAATATATATGCTAGCAGCTTATAGTACGGACTTGTTTTTTGCCCCTAACTTCCACACTATCTTCTTGGACGATAGTCCTGCAATTTTCCTGTGTAGGGTCTATCTTACGTCTATCCACAACCCATACGTAGATGACCCTAATCTTGAACTTCCTCAGTGAAAAAGGCACCATGGATCAATAAAATTTGGTGAGAATGTGATGGGCCATAGGATGCCCATTGTCAGACATTATTCTGGGTGTTTCTGTGACTATGTTTCTGGATGCGATTAACATTGAAATCAGTAGGCTGAATCAAGTAGATTGCCCTCCCTAATGTGGGCAGGCCTCATTCATCAGTTGACATCCTGATAAGAACAAAAAGGCTGACCCTCCCCCCATATAAGAGAGAATTATTCCCACTGGACTGCCTTTGAATTGAAACATTGGCTCTTCCTGGGTCCTTTGACTGAAACTATACCATCAGCTTGCTCAGGTTTCCAGATTGCTGACTCACCCTGAGGATCTTGGCAATTGTCAGCCTCCATAATCATGTGAGCCCCCCCTCCCCCCCCGCCACACACACACACGCCAAAAAATGTATATGCATTTTAAGGAAGGAAAAAAAACTATATTAAATTATAATAATATTCAATATATGCCAAAAACACAAGATGAATACCAGTCACATTGATCTGCCATTACAGGAGGTGCTCAAAGTGGTTACCATCAGCATCCAGACACTTCTGATTATGGCAGACTACTGCTTGAGCAATGTTGACTAATGTGTCCACTTGTATCACCGCGCATTTCAATTTCTTCCCTAAGTACCAGCACTGTAGCTGGTTTTCTGTGGTACACCACATCCTTTAAGGTATGCTATAGATAGAAGTCAAGGGGTGTAAAGTCAGGAGAACGTGGGGAAAACTCAACTGCACCTCTTCGTCCTATCCATTGTTCTGGCAGGTTCCATTCGTGCCTCTACCATTTTTTTGACTGTCTCGCCTATCACCTGGTGACACTAGCATTCATTTGATTAACACCATCTTTTGAGTGAACATCATATTACACATTGCTATGGTAATTCAACTTCGAAAAGTAATGCATAAACAATATCGCTTAAAATGTGTATATATTTTTTGGCACCCTAGTATATATATATATATATATATATATATATATATATATATAATAAAGAGATTTATATATTTTATATATGAAGAGTCAATGGATGGAGCTAAAAGTGGAGTCAGCTCAGAGGATATGGAACAGACAGAGGATCTTGGGGACATTGGCTAAGCCCTCATTTAAGGTTGCTGAACCTCCTCTGAAACTTCTACTTATCAGCGCATATCAGCCAATACAGTCCTCTTTTCTTATGACAATTTGAGTTGGATTTTCTGTCACAAGCAAAATAACATTTTTTCTTTTTTTGTCAATTTCTTTTATTTTTTTATTTTTTATTTTTTTTTAAGATGTGGGGTACAATTCAGGGTTAGGTATACAAATGTTCATTATTCAGGTACCCTTATTAATGAGGTATGCCCCTCCCTCCCCTGGCAGTTTCCCTCAACTGCCAATCCCTTTCTTATAGTATTATGATAATTGTTCAAGGTTCACTTATGAGTGAGAACATGTGGTACTCTGTTGTTTGTTTCTGTGATAGATCACTGAATATGATAGACTCTAAATCCATCCAAGTTGCTGCAAAGTCCATGTGTTTGTCCTTCTTTATGGCTGCATGCTATTCCATTGCATGTATGTACCACATTTTTTAAATCCAGTCCAACTTTGATGGGCAGCACGGTTGGGTCCATGTTTTTGCTACTTTGAATAGAGCTGCAACAAACATGTGTGTGCAGGTATCTTTTTGGTAGAATGACTTGAGATCCTCCAGGTATATTCCTAATAGGGGGATTGCTGGGTCATACGAAAGGTCAATTTCTAGTTCTTTCAAAAATCACTACACTGTATTCTAAAGAGGTTGCACTAGTTTGCATTCCCACCAGCGGCGTAGAAGTGTTCCTTTTTCTCTGCATCTGTTGTTGTTTGTTTTATTAATGATGGCCATTCTTACTGGGGTTAGGTGGTATCTCAAAGTAGTTTTGATTTGCATTCCCTGATGATGAGTGAGGCTGAGCACTTTTTCATGTGTCTGTTGGCTGCCTGTATATCTTCTTTTGAGAAGTGTCTATTCATGTCTTTTGCCCACTTTTTAATAGGGCTGTTTGTTTTTTTTTCCTTTTGGCACATTTGGGTTCCTTGTAGATCCTAGATGTTAGCTCTTTGTCAGATATACAGTTGGCAAATATTTTTTCCCATTCTGTGGGCTGTCTCCCTGCTCTCTTGATGGTTTCTTTTGCTTTGCAGAAGCTTGTCAGTTTGATGAGGTCCCACTTGTCTATCTTATTTCTTATGACATGGGCGCTTAGGGTTTTGATCAGGAATTGGCTGCCAGTTCCAAATTCCATAAGGGTGTCTCCTGCATTTTCTAAGATTCTTATAGTTTGAGGTTTTACATTTAGCTCTTTGATTCATTTAGAGTTAATTTTTGTGTATGGTGATAGGTAGAGGTCCTGTTTCAATCTTCTGCATGTGATCAGCCAGTTTTCTCAACACCATTTACTGAATAGATTCTCCTCTCCCCAGTGGTTGTTGTTGGAGGCTTTGTCAAATATGAGTTGGTTGAGAAATTGAGGCTTTGCTTTCAGAAGCCCTATCATGTTGCATTGGTCTATATGCCTGTTCTTGTACCAATACCAGGCCTGTTTTGATTACTGCAGCATTATAGTAAAGTTTGAAGTCTGGAAGTGTGATGCCTCCTGCTCTCTTTTGCTAAGGATTGTTTTGGCTATTTGTGGTTGTTTATGTTTCCATATGAATTTCTATATTGTCATTTCCAACTCTGAGAAGAATGATGTTGGTATTTTAAAGGGTATTACACTGAATCTGTAGATTGTCTTTGGTAGATGGTCATCTTAATGCTGATTCTTCTTATCCATGAGCATGGAATATTTTTCCATTTGTTTGTGTCTTCTTGGATTTCTTTGAGCAGCATTTTGTAGTTCTCATTGCAAAGATCTTTCACTTCTCTGGTTAGAAAGACAATGAGGTATATCATTTTTTTGTGTGGCTACTGTGAATGGGATTGTGCTTTTTATTTGGTTCTCTGCCTGCTTGTTGTTGATGTATAAGAAAGGCACTGTTTTTTGTCTTTTGCACATTTATTTTGTACCCAGAAACTTGGCCAAAGTCTCTTATCAATGCAAGCTGGTTTTTTGACAGATTCTCTTAGATTTTCGAGGTGTAGGATCATAACATCAGAAAAGAGGGATAACTTGACTTCCTTTTTTCCTATTTGGATATCCCTGATTTCATTCTCTTGTCTAATTGCCCAAGCTAGGACTTCCAACACAATGTTGAACAAGAGGGACGAGAGTGGGCAACCTTGTCTTGTTTCTGTTTTCAGGGGAAATGTTTCCAGTTTCTTTCCATTTAGCAATATGCTAACTGTGGTTTATCATGGATGGCACTTACTATTTTGAGGTATGTTCTCTCTGTACCTGGTGTCTGAGGGTTTTTATCAAGAAGGGATGCTGGATTTTATCAAAAGCTTTTTCTGCATCTAGTGATATAATCATGTGTTTCTTGTTTTGATATCTGTTGATGTATTTAATTACATTTATTGTCTTGTGAATGTTGAACCAGCCCTACATTCTGGGGATTAAACCTCCTTGGTCATGGTAGATGATTTTTAAGATGTGTTTTGTATCTGATTTGCTAAAATCTTGTTGAGGATTTTTGCATCTATGTTCATAAGAGATATTGATCTCTAGTTTTCTTTTTTGTTGAATCTTTACCCAGTTTGGGTATCAGTGTGATGTTAGTTTCATAAAATGATTTGGGGAGAAGTCCATCTTCCTCAATTGCCTGGAATACTTTCAATAGTATTGTTATCAGCTCCTCCTTTTTATGTTTTGTAGAATTCTGCTGGGAAGCCATTCTGTCCAGGGCTGCAGTAATCATGTGTGTGTAGCTATCCTTTTTGTATAGTGATTTGAGTTCCTCTGGGCATATTCCCAGAAGGGTGATTGCTGGGTCATATGGAAGGTTGATTTTTAGATATTTCAGAAATTGCTACACTGTTTTCAACAAAGGTTGTACTAGTTTACACTCCCACCAACAGTGTAGAAGCATTCCCTTTTCCCCACATCATCTCCAGCATCTGTTGTTGATTTTGTATCATCTGACTTTACTGAATTTGTTATTAGTTCTGATTGTTTATGGGGCAGGTGGGTGTTTAGGGCTTTCTATATATAAAATTATGTCATCTGTAAACAGAGATAATTTTATTTCCTCATGTCTGATTTGAATTTTGTCTGAATGCTCTAGCTACACTTCCAGTATATGTTAAATAGAAGTGAGAGAGTTAGAATCCATGTGTTCTTCCTGATCTTGAAGAAGAAGCTTTTAGTTTTTCACTATTGAGTATAATGTTAGCTGGGGGCTTTTCAAATATATGAATCTTTATGTTAAGTGAAATCTCTCCTGTTCTTAGTATATTTAAAGTATCACAAAAGTGAGTTGATTTTTTTCAAGTGTTTTTCTATATATATAGAGAGAGATAACACTGTGATTTTAATCCATACTTTGTTAATGTGTTGTATTACATTAATTAGTTTGCATATGTTGATCTACCCTTGCATCCCAAGGATAAATCTCATTTAGTCATGATGAATACTTTTTAAATGTACTATGGGATTTATTCAATTTGCTAGTATTTTGTTCAGAATTTTTGAATCTTTGCTCATCAAGTATATTTGCTTGTAGGTTTTTTGTTATTGTTGCTATTTCTTTTAGTGAATTTGTCTGGTTTTTATGTCAAGATAATGCTAGCCTTATAAAATGAATTGGGAAATACTTTATCCTCTTAAGTTTTTTCAGAAAACGTTGAGAAGATTTATTATTAACTCTACATGAGATAATTGGCAGAATTCACCAGTGAAGCCACCAGGTCCTTGACTTTTCTTTGTTGAAAGTGTTTTGAATACTGATTATTCTGTTTAATATTGGTCTGTTTTGGTTTTCTAGTTTCATATAATTCTGTCTTGATATGTTGCATAGGATTTTATACATTTCCTCTAGGTTGTCCAATTTATTTGGGTATAATTGTTCATAGTTTTTTATGGTCATTTTCATTTCTGTAGCATCAATTGTAATGTCTCCTCTCTTATCTCTGAATTTATTTACTTGAGTCTTCTCTCTTTTTAAATTATTTACTCTAATTAAGGTTTCATCAACTGTGTTTGTATTTTTAAAAATTCACTATCAGTTCCATTAATATACTGTATTGATTTTATTCTCTATTTTATTTATTTATACCTTAATTTTTACTATTTCTTTCCTACTGCTAACAATGGACTCAGGTTATTTTTTTCTTATTTTGAGATATACTGTTACATTTTATTTTTCTTTTGAGATCTTTTGTTTTTCTAATGTAGGTGTTTGTCATTATAAACTTTCTTTTAGTACTGCTTTTGCTGAATACTATAAGTATTGGTATGTTGCATTTTATATTATTTTGTGTCAGGATATTTTCTAATTTCCTTTTGATTTCTTTGTTGACACTTTATATTTCCAGGAGTGTGTTGTTTAATGTCTATATATTTGTGAACTTCCCAGTTTTCCTCCCTATATTAATATCTAGTTTAATTCTATTGTGTTTGAAAAGAACAGTTGGTATGACTTTTATCTTCTCAAATTTGTTAAGATTTTTTTCTTGTGGCCTAACATATTATCCACACAGGAGTTACTTCCACATGCACTTGAGAAAAATGTATTTTCTGTTCCTCTTGGGTGGAACATTTTGCATATGGTATGTTCATTTGGTCTATAGCATTTTTCAAGTCCCCTGTTTCCTTATTGATTTTCTGTCAAGATTATTTACCCACTGTTGATCTGTGTACTGAAATCTTCTGCTATTATTATATTTCAATATATTTCTTCCTTCAGTTCTTTTGATGTTTGCTTTATATGTTTAGGTGCTTTGATGTGTGGCGCATCTATTTTTATAATTGTTATATCTTCCTAGTGAGATGGTCTTTTTATCATTATAATAACTTTTGTGATAGTTTTTGTCCTAACATTTAAATTATGTGATATAGTATTCCTGCTTTCTTGACACTGTTTGCTTGGAATACTTTCTCTCATGCCTTTCCTGTCAACCTATATGTGTCCTTAAATTTAAAGCCAGCATCTACACTGCCAGTGGGAATGCAAACTTGTACAACCTCTCTGGAAAACAGTACAGAGATTTCTGAAAGAACTAGAAATTGACCTTCCATATGACCCAGCAATTCCCCTATTGGGAATATACCCGGAGGAACTCAAATTACTCTACAAAGAATATACCTGCACACATATATTTGCTGCAGCTCTATTCACAATAGCAAAAACATGGAACTAACCATGTTGCCCATCGAAACTGGACTGGATAAAGAAAATGTGGTACATGTACACAATGGAATATTATGTAGTCATAAAGAAAGACAAATATATGGACTTTGCAGCAACCTGGATGGACTTGGAGTTGATCATACTCAGTGATTTATCCCAGGCCTTTGCTTTCTTGAAGTGTTTCTTAAGACCGCCACCATGAAGGGAAGCTGATTATGTATACTGGAAAACAAGAAGCCATGTGGAAGAGAACCGAGGTTGTCCAGGTTACAGCCAGTGCCAATTACCAGTCATGAGGAGTGTGATTAGGGGAATGTTCTGGTCCAATCCGGACAACCTTTTATATGCCCCATATTTCTCTAGTCCCATACCAGCTGCCCTGAAGTCTGTGTTTTAGGGTTTGTTGTATATACATTATAGAAAAGTTTGTACTATTTCCTTCTGAATAAGTTTATGTTATAATCTTTAGAGCTACAGATTTTTAAAATCAGTTGATGTCTATGAGAATCTTTGCTTTCTTCCAAACATGCTATATGAAATGCTGACTACCGACTTTGGGTAAGATGTGGCTGGCTGCAGTTTTCTGCATCTCTAACACAAACATGTGGTCCTATGTTCCCTCTGCAAGATGAGCACACTCTTCAGTGTGGTGGTAGGAAGGGCGTTTATATCCTTGGAGAGAAGAATAATCTCCTGCTTGTTGTCTGATCTGGAAACACATCTCCTGTTGTGCTGAGGATGTCACAAAGATTTCATCTTGTCTGCTAACTAGGATTTTTGGTGACTGCCTGGAGCAATATTAAGAAACATTATGCAGCCTTAGTTATAACTGATTGGCAATGTCTTTCCTGAAGTGGAAAGTGGTCCCCTGCACCCAGTATTTTCCACTGTTGACTACAGTACTTTCTGTGGAACACAATTAAACAGCTGTATTAGCACTACGGAATTTCTTTTTAATCACCTCGTACTCAGTAGGCATAATTTATGAAGTTATGTTAGCCAGCCTAGATAAAGCTTAATGAAATTCAGTAATAGCCAGTATCTTTAAAAATGGGAATCTCATCAAAAGTGCAGAGATGATTATTTTGGTCATTTTTGATTATGCGAGTTCTTTAATAATAATGTGGAATAGGTACTAAGTTATTTAACCCATGGTGATATTTTGGGCATAAACAATATTTTTAAACTATAAAATAAAGCCATAGTGATAAAATACAAAAAGTGACATACTGCAGGGGTTGGCAAGCTATGGCCAGGGGGCCAAATCCAACCTGTCACTTGCTTTGTAAATAAAGTTTTATTGGAACACAGCCAGGGCCATTTGGTTCATATGGTCTATGGCTGCTTTTGTGTTACACTGACAGGAATGAGTAGTTGCAACAAAGAGCAGCAGAGCTGAGTAGATGCAACAGAGATCTTATGAACTTCAGTGCCTAAGATAGACTTATTACAGAAAAAGTGTAACTTGATGGAATAAAAGAGTTAAGAGTCCAACATTTATTGATCATTCTCCATATTCAGGGAACTGTGATGGACATAGATGGCCCTATGAAGGACTCTTTTATATTTAAAGCAGTGGTTCTTAATCCCCTCTGAATATTCAAGTCAATTGGGTAGAGTTTTTTTTGTTGTTGTTTGTTTGTTTGTTTGTTTTTTTGAGCTGGAGTCTCACTCTGTCACCCAGACTGGAGTGCAGTGGCTGCTCCCAACCACCGCAGCCTCGACCTGGGGCTCCGGCGATCCTTCTGCCTCAGTCTTCCAAGTAGCTGGAACTACAAGCGCGCGCTACCATGCCCGGCTAATTTTTGATTTATTGTAGAGATGAGGTCTCACCAAGTTGCCCAGGCGGGTCTCAAACCCGCGGGCTCAGGCAATCCACTCACCTCGGCCTCCCAAAGTGTTGGGATTACAGGCTGAGCCACCAAGCCCGGCCCTGGGTAGAGTTTTTAAAGTTACAAATACTGGGACATGACCCCTGCGGAACCTGGTTATTCTATGTTTTTGAAGGTTACTTTGCCAAAGCTAACATGCTGCAGAATTTTGAAACATTGATCGGAGTATTATCTTATGCTTAAGTTACTTGCTTTTCTAGGGGTTAAATGGTGGTATTACCCACTCTGTCTTAAAGTGATTCAAATAGCATATAAAAACTAAATTGAAATCATTTAGCAAAATTAAAAAAATAAAAAGCTTCAAGGGATACTGGCTGTTAATTCAGACTGCATGAACCCTCTTATGGTCCCAAGCCAACAGAGTTCTTGTGACATGAATCCAAGTTTCTTACTTACAAAGTACAATCACTTCCTCCACAAGTCTCCAGATTGAAAACAAAACTAAATTGATTGAAAGGCTTATTTTAAAAAAGGTGAGTCTTTTTTTGTTTTACTTCTTTTTTTTTTGACACATTTTAATTAAAAAAATTTAAAAAAAAATTTTAAATATGTGGGGTACAATTCAGGGTTAGGTATGCAAATATTCATTATGAAGGTACCCTTGTTGATGAGGTATACACCTCTCCCCTGGCAGAGTTCCATTACTGCCAAACCTGCTGTTGTACTTTAACACTCTTGAATCATCGACTTTAGAAAATAAAACTCTGTAGAGCTATATCCTATTAGAAAATTTGCTCACATTGAAACACTTCAAAAATATTTGGGAAATTGGGTAAAATGCAAGAATATTAAATTTGAGTTAGCTAAGACAAATCATTTTTTCCCAGTTCAGTAGGTGACAAATTATAATGTACATCCTAGAAATAGTGCATCAAGAAGCTCTCTCACAGCCCTGGTTTTAAATACTGTGGTTTTAAATATAATATTAAATATTATGCATACTCTCATTGTCTTGTCTAGTGCACCATTGACTTGTCATGGATTTAAAAAAACAATTTTAATCAGTCATATATCAAACACTTCCATAGGCATCTGAAAGCAATCTTTATATGAATTTTTGGAATTACACACAGAGGGAAGCTATGTATAGATGTAGAAACACACTTTAGAATGTTTAATCCCAAAGTCATGTCTTGAGATCGTCCTAGGCAGTTAGTGCACTGCAAGTAAAAATTATACATTTATAATTTAATATTTTACCAGTCCAACAGCTAGTTTGAGCATATGCAGAGATGAAAATTTCCATCCATTTTGCCAAAATCACACTTTCATCAGTCTGTAAAATCTGTCTTGGTCCCACCCACCCTTCTGAGTGCCAATTTGTCTCCTTTGTTACTACATTCATCTAAGCCTGAAATTTCCTCTATCATCAAAGTAAGAAAACTTGGAAATCCCTGTACTAGAGGTACTCTTACAGATCCTTTTAAAAATCAAAACAAAACAAACACAACTCAAAGAGAATATAAGGAAGGGAAGAATCCATTATATTTTTAACAATCATTGATATTCTTCTAAACTTATTTTCTATAGAATTGGTGATGCCACCATGCAAGCCACTGTGAACCTCATGTCCATGGATATCTGTTTTCCACAGGGACCAGTTTTCTTCTAAATGACACATGACTGGATGATGTGGTGGATCGTGCCTGTCATCCCAGTGACTCCAGAGGCCAAGGTGGGAGGATCGCGTGAGTCCAGGAGCTCTTGGTGCACAAGATCAACCTAGGCAGCATAGCAAGACTCTGTCTAATACATAAATAAATAATTAAATAAATGATGCATAATACTTTTTCCTTAGCAGAATACATCAAAGTCCTCGGTCTGCTTCCCTGGGTTGTTCTTGACCCAGGATCTCAGACACTACCAGAAGCAATATCCACAGTGAGATACACATATATTTCCTGACATAGTCTTATTCACATTTCTAGAGAGAAAGTACCAAGAAGCACATTACAAGTAGATATAGTATGCACAGAAAAAATCGACATTTATTTCATACCTAGTGATACATGTGAAGCACTGATAAGTACATCACATATATTATTTAATCCTCATAAGATCAGGCATCATAATACAAGTATTATTCCCATTTTTTAACTTTGAGGAATAAGGTCAACTTCTCAAAGTTACACAGCTAGTAAACAATCTGCTTTTTAAAAAAATAGTTCTATATAGTTAACAAGTGACCAATTAGCATTAATTAAAAATAAACGATTATGAGTTAATGAGCTTTTGCTGAATTTGGAAATCACTTTTAGTTTTCACATACAGGTCTCAGAGTACATCATAGGCATTGTGGATGGATAATTTCCACCTCCATATCAGGAATGTAAGTAACTATCCAAAAATAGCTATGCATTCAGAGTAACTCCCCAATGCTTTCGAAGAGGAACTTAAGTCCCTTTATGATGTCAACTCTCTCTGAAGCTAAGTTGAACAGTGCAACTTTGAATATTATTGCAGTTTGATGTCTTACAACTCATTGCAGTTCTCTGCAAGTTCAGACATTTTCTACAGAGAACAGAGAGTACAAATGTAGCTAAGTGTTAATTAAAAAGAACATCTTGAGTGTAAACATTAAAAATTGATCACCTTCTGTGAGCAATTTAATTTATGAGCATTAACATATTCTAAGCCGGTGTCTTGAATTTTACTAGAACAGCCCTTGGTGCATAATGAAGGGGAAGAAGGAAGCACCCTTAGCATGAACATATTCAGATATCCTGTTTCTCAGTCACCGTGGATGTGCAGATTCTAGGGCCTTCAGTACGGCTGTAATGGTAACAGCTGGAAGAGCAGCAGTGCCCAGCATCCCTGGTCTCTCACAGCTGGGTTCAGACCATCAGGCCAGACACACTGTAATCGCTTTTGGCAAAGTAGGAGACCTGTGGAGTGGCCTCACAGTCTTCCTTTCCTTTCGGGTTATACTAAATCTTTAATGAATGCATTTATTTATTGAATTTTCAGCTTGTTCAGTAAGGTGTAACAGAGTGTGTGCACGAGAGAATGGGAAAAAAGAATAAGTGAAATTTTATTGCCAAAGTCAGCCAACTGTCTCCACGAGCTTTATTAAGGGAACAATTTTCCCCCCTTGGTTTCAATGTCATGATCCAGATATTATATTCTGAAAATGTTGCAAAATAGAACTAATGCTATCTAAAGTGTGAAGTCAGCGAAACTGGTTGTGGGTTTCTCTTTGGGTCCTTGAACATCCCCTGCCTTGTATTTAGTGCCTTTTCTAGTCCCGTGAATCTAGGGGTTCAGTGCTTTTCCAGATGCTTCCTGGCGGCTTAAAGTCCTACACATCATTCTGGACCCTTCTTCCTGCCTCCCTTCTACTTTTCAGCAAAACCCATCGATTCTCTGTTCCATTCCTTTAGCATCTCATGCTAATAGGAAATCTGATTTGCTAATTCTATGGCCAGGCGTTGGCAGTTGACAATAACAGTGCAAGGAGGTACGAAGGTCCCTGCTCTCAAATAGTATTAAGTGACTTGGGACTGAATTCTGTTTGCAGTTATTTAGTCTGCACCTAGAATTCAGTCCACTGTGTGTGTGTATTATTTTATACGTAATCTTTGTGTAGGGAGATGGAAATAAGCTCAGACAAATTTTTAAATACATGTACTTTATAATCATCAAGAGAGGGTTTACTTTTTATTTTTTTATTTTCTTTGATAGGTTTAGGGGGTACAAATAGTTTTTGGTTACATGGTTGCATTGTATTGTGGTGAAGAAGACTGGGCTTTAAGTGTACCCACCACTCCTACCTGTGCACATTGTATACAGGAGGTGATTTTCTGTCCCTCATTCCTTCCCCCTGCCTTCTCTGAGTCTCCAGTGTCCAGGGTACTGTTCTCTCTGCCTTTGCAGATCCTTAGTTTAGCGCCCGCTTATAAGTGAGAACACCTGGTGTTTAATTTTCCATTTCTGCATTAGTTCACTTAGGATGATGTTCTTCAATTCCATCAAAGTTGTTGCAAAATACATTATTTCATTCATTTTGATAGCTGAATAGTGTTTCATATATATATATATATATATATATATATACACACATACCACATTTTCATTACCCACTGATCAGTTGTTGGGCATTTCGGTTGATTCCATATCTCTGCAATTGTGATTATACTGTGATAAACATATAAGTGCAGATGTCTTCTTAATATGACAATCTCTGTTCCTTTGGGTAGATAAAGACAAGCTTGAGAAATACTTTTAAATCTTTTTTGTTGATTTATTTTTAAATAGGGTAATATTTTAGTGAAGAAATTACAATTCATGAACACATACCAGGGGGACCCCAAACACTGGAATTTATTTGTAAAAACGTGTTTATTTATTGTTACATATTTAAACTTCAATCACCTTCAAAGTACTCTCCATTTGATGCAATACATCTGTCAAGACGCTTTTTCCACTGCTCAAAACAGTTTTTGAACTTGTCAGTTTTGATGCCTTTTAGTGCTTCTGCTGTTTTTTGTTCCACCCCTTCCATATCGGCAAAATGTTTCCCTTTGAGCACCTTTTTCATCTGGGGAAACCAAAAAAGTTACTCAGGGCAAGATCAAGTGAATTAAGAGGTGGGGCATGGGGGATCATGCTGGTTTTGGTCAAAACACCATGTGTTCTCACTTACAAGCAGGCAAGTATGCTCGTAAATCACTCATCATGAAATGGGCAAACGTGTTGAAAGAATCTTAAAAAAAAATTCACTGAAACTGGGCACAGTCTCGCACAACAATGCTACATGGTACACTGATGCCAATGTGTTCCTAGTATACTTACCTAGTGGGGGAAGCTTGTACTACAAGGGACCTGCTCTCCACAAAATAATTGTTTTTTTTAGCCCCCCCCTTGTATATGGAGATTTAATAAATAATCTCAGCTTATGTTCATGTGTCCACAAGGTACTATCTATACCTTAAAACAAAGCTTTAATTAATAGCTCATTAAAATAAAAGTGTATTGAGTGATGATAGCCTGTGACTTATTATTAGCTAGTACATAATTGTTGGTATCATTCTTCAAAGACTATACAAATGGAATTCTAAAGGCCTAAAAATATAATGAAGTTCGAAAGAGAGAGTTTAGTTTTATTAAGTTGTCAAAAGAACAAAGTGTGATAATTTAGCATCAATTTAATCAGCAGTGAAGTTAAAAAAAATAGTATTTTACATGTTCCAATTCAGTCTTAATATTTCTTTAGCATGTTTTAGGCTAATGTAGCAAAAAATTATTTCTGCCCCCAAATTCTACAGCTTTAAAGAATAATCTCATAGCAATGTAGGGACTTTTTTTTGCTAAAGAATAGTTGCAGTTTTCTGTGTTTTATTTTTAACTCAGAATGGCTGTATATTTAAGAGAAGAGGGAATCTGGATAAAAATAATGTTTCTATCATCTGACGGAGACCTACGTCTAATTATTGCTGAAACTATTTCCAGATATTTTTGCCAAGTTTCAAAATATGTGCATTTATTCACTGCATTAAAAAAATAAGTTGGCATGATTCAAGATCTTTGAAAAATGTGATCTTGCTATTAATTTATCAAAAATTTGCATATGAAAATTAGACTCTAGCTGGGTCATAAAATTTATGTTATGAGTTTAATTCCTCAACAAAATAATTAAATGGATTCATAATGTTCCAGTGGGCATTTTCCAGCTGGCATGCCAGGGAACTAGGCTGAAGCTGGGGTGGGGGGAGATGAATATAGCAGCACTGGCATGGAGGGACCTGAATCAGGGACAGCAGGGATCAGAGATGTGGCAGATTGGGAATACGGCAGACCTGGATGCCAGAACAGCATTCCAAGTGCCCAATCAGCCACTCTGTGGCTCACCAACCTTAGAACACTGCTGCCAAATGGGAGTGATGATACCCCCATCACAGAAATGTTGGGAAGGTCATAGGAAACCATGTGAGGAACTGTTGGGCCAAGTGTTCTACACACGAGCTATTACAACCTGGGAAAGAGTAGGGGAAATATGGGTCATGTTTTGTCCTCTCCACTTCCATCCCCACTAAGCCATCTTGGTCAGGGATGATGTGTAAGTGGAACGGAACAGGAATTTATCCAGGATAGCTGCATTAATGAGAACACTTAGCTGTGAGTGAAAGCAACTCATTTAAATCAAAAGGAACAACAGCAACAACAACAAAAAGGTTGGGAGCAGTGGTTCATACCTGTAATCTCAACACTTTGGGAAGCCAAAGCAGGAGGATCGCTTGAGACCAGGAGGTTGAGACAAGCCTGGGCAACAGAGCAAGACCCCATCTCTAACAAAAATTAAAAATATTTGCTGGGCACGGTGGTGCCTGTAGTCCCAGCTACTTGGGAGGCTGAGGTGGGAGGATTGTTTAAGTCTGCGGTGGGCTGCAGGGAACTACGATTGCTGCCACTGTACTCAAGCCTGGGTGGCAGAGAAAGACCCTGTTTCTAAAATATAAACAAAAGAAGAAAGAGGAGGAGGAGGAGGAGGAAGGAGGAGGAGGAGGAGAAGGAGGAGGAGGAGAAGAAGAAGAAGAAGAAGAAGAAGAAGAAGAAGAAAGAATTTTTTGGGTGCATGGAGCTAGAAGTCTAAAAGGCGCTTGAGAAGTTTTCTTCCTAGTTTTCAGCACCTCTTGGCTCTGCTGTCCTCTGTGGTGCTTTCATTTGTAGGCAAGCCCACTTCAAGCAGTGGCAAGAATGGTCCCAACGGCTCCGACTTTATAAGGAGCCTAGTGCTTGAGATCTCAGAAGGGCAGAGGCACTTTCTCCCAATCCCTCTCAGTCCCCACAGAAGGATTCTGAGTCACCCGGAGAAGGGTGCATGCAAACATCTGAGAGATCACTGTAGCTGGAACGTGGAGTGTCTTGACTGACCACACTATGGTGCAGGAGAGGTGAGGCCCTGTGATCAATCACCCCAGCAGGAAGAGAAAGGAGGGGTCCTACAATGACAGTACCCAAACATGTACTGGGGAGACAAAATATGTCAGATATTTGGTATGCCGAGTCAAGGCAAAAAAGAGCTCATTCTTGATGGGACCCAAAGAGGTCTCGTAGGTATTGAAGGACAGGAAATGAGGTAAAACGGGCCACACCAGGATTGGAACTGCAAAGTCTGCATGAAGGCTAGACCGGGTTGGGTTCCCTGTTTTATGTTCCCACAGCATCCTGAACTTTCTGCCTCATAGCATTTGTGACATTTCATCATAGCCAGTTGCTATCAGTCCCTTAGGACTCCAAGCCCCATGAAAACATGGACTTTTATTGTCCCGTGGACTGTTGAACCCCCAGCACCTGCGGTAATGTAGGGGTTCTAGTAGGTTCAGCAGACATTTGAATGGATGAATGGATAAATAGATAAATGTGACAGCTGTCTTCATCTCCCATGTTACTAGGCAATCCGTTACCCCTGCATGCCTGCTCCCTTCATCTCTTTCTCTCTGCCATGACAGGGCTCTCTGTTCTCTCTAGGTATGTGTGTCTGGTGTTGTCTGGTTGTAGCACTGATTCGGGCCTGATTTTGTATGTCTTTTTAGCTCTAAGGTCGCTCAGTTTCCCAAATTCAAATTTGACAGAGAGAATAAGCAGAGTCACGCTTTGGGTCAAGTGTTTCATGCCTTATCTAAGCAACTGCAGAAGCAATGGGCATGTGCGGGGGTCTCATGCTTCCTAGAGTTGCAGAAACCCACCTCTTCAACAAGATCTCTAGGTATCAGCAGATTCATCCCTTGACACCAGAGGAAAATGATAGTGAATAAGTGAATAAGACATGATCCATCCCTAAAAACCCATTCACTAGGTTTCTTCCCCTTCAATGCTACCAAGTGGTCTGGCATCTTCAATATCATCTAAGTCTACTGTAGGAAGAGGTTCCATTCTTCACACATCATAACTATGATACTTTGTGTCACCGATTCATATATTCAGGCAATAAATAAGTTTCTGCTGAGGCAGTAGACTCTAGACTACACTTTCTAGGAGCGGAGAAGGATATCTAGGAAGTAAATGACGTTGCCTGTGTTCTTGAGATCCTTATAGGAGAATAATTCATTCATTCCATCAGTATTGATTGAGTTCTGAGACCCTAGTTAATGTCAGAAACTATGCGTGAAACTGTGAGAAAACAAGGCAGACTGTCCTGTTTGCACAAAGCTTACTTTAGTGGGAAAGCTAAACAATTAAAATAATTATTATCACACGTCGTGAGAGATATGATAGAGGGAAAAGATGCTGTAAGGAAGTAAACAAGAGAACTTAACCATAGCTAAGGGACTAGGGCATGCCCTCCTAAGAAAGCAGCCCTCAGGTGGCATGAGAAGGATTGGGATTTAGCCAGGTAAAAGGAGAGATTTGGAGGAAAGACTATTCTAAGCAGGGAACACCAAGTAGAAGAATGAAAACACAAACACACATACACAGAGTATATAGTAACCAGGGTTTTAAAAGTATCACTTTCATTTAAAAAAAATTTTATCCTATTATATAGAGTTTCGTCATGCCCTTATCATTTAACTATACATTATGGAAATCCTTCCAAACTAATTGGTATAAATCCCATTTATACTTTGAAGGATTGCATCCTAGTTCATGTTTTAATCGTACTGCAATTTATTCAACTATTCCTAAATGGATGGGTCTTTCTTTGTTTCCATCTTTATCACTGAAACAATGTTGCATAAATGTTTTATAGTCTAATATATACTGGAAATTTTTGTTTCTTAGGAGTGTAGTCGCTGGGCCTAGGGTATGTGTATTATACATTATAATAGACATACTAATTGCTTCAGCAATTTTTTGAAAGTATCTTTTTTATAACATTCCTAACAGTAGCAGATATCTTCACCATTAAAAATTATTGTTAATTAAGTGATATTTCATCGTTACTTTATTTGTATTTCTCTGACTTTAGAGATAAAATCTCCTTTCATATGCATACTAGTGATTTGGATTTGCCTGTCTATGAATTGTTTAACCTTTTCTCACTGTTTTCATGAATTTCTATGAGCCTTTTGTTTATTGAAGATATTAATCTGTCACATGTACAAATTTTTAAAAAATGCATTCATCAGTCCACTGACTTGGTTTATCATACGTTTGTCATACAAAAGTTTGCACTTTTTATTTAGTTAGATATGTTAATCATTACTTGTAGAACATCGGATTTTCTGTTTGGTTTAACTCTTCCCATCCCTGATTTGTATATATAAGCCAAATTTCCCTGTTATACAAGTCATTTTTTTACTTTTTTACATTTAAGTCTTTGTATCCATTTAGAATTTTGTCTTAGGTTTGTGTGAGATAGGGGCATTTGCTTATTCCTTCTAGATGAAAAGTGGAATGTTTCAGCATTATTGGTTATTCAAACTATCCTTTTTCACTGAATTGAAATGCTATTTTTATAATAGATTAAATTCTCCTATATATTGGGATATGTTTCAGGGTTTTATCCTCTGTTTCACTAATCTATTTATCCATTTCTGTGTCAGTACTATGCTGTTTTGATTATAGTGGCTTCATGGCATATTTTACTATTCTGTTAGGCAAGCCGTCCTTTTCATTACCCTTATAAATAATTTTCTTCACTATTCTTGGACATGAATTCTTTCATATTGACTTTAAGATCATATTATTTAAACTTTTATCCCTTCAAAATTAGAAGGGTAATTTGAATTTTATTTCCTGCATATATTCATTTGAAGATATTTGACATTTTAATGACAATAAGTCTTCTTGTGCAAGGTATTACATCACTTTTCATTTATTTAGAACTTATTTTATGTCATCTAATAACATTTCATAGTTTTCTTTATTCAGAGCCTATGTTATTTTTGTTAAATTTATTTCTAAATGTTTTATTTAATAGTTTTCATTGTCATTGTGAATGGAATGTTTCTACTAGCTTTTGCTAATAGAAGAAAAAAGTAATTGCTTTTGGTATATTTATTATGCATTACCTTACTACATTACTAAATTTCTTACTAAATTCTAATAGTGTATTACTAAAACCTTTTGAATTCCTTAGATATACAATGATGTCATCTGCATATATGAACTAAGTTTTTTAATCTCTTCTTTTTCAGCTTACATGAATTGTTTAATATTCTTATTTTATTAAATCTTCCAGAACCTCAAAACAGTGTTGCTTAACAATGTTGATTTCGAGAATCTCTATTTTGTTCTTCAATTTTAAAAAAGGCTTTATCATTTTACAATTTCATAATGATAGTTTGCAATTCATTTTGGTGGTTTTTTTCATGTTTATTTTCCTTTTACTGCTGTTTTACTTAGTTTTTATTAAAGATGAAAAAGACTAGCTGCTGGATTTTATCAAAGGCCTTTTAGTACCTACTGATAGAATCATTTAGTTTTTCTCCTTTAATTTGTTAATGTAAAAAAAACTATATTAGTAGATAGCCCAGTTTTGAACAACTCTTGAAATCCAAGAATAAAAACTACTTGATCAGAGAGAATTATTTTCTTTTGATACAATGCTAAAAGTCTACTTGTTAACATTTTAACGAGAATTTTTGCATCTCAAATCATGTTTGATATTTTCCTGCAGATTTTTATACCATATCATTATTATATGTTATTCTTTCATCTATGGTAATTACTAATTTTATTCTGATGTTTCTTTTCCCTTTTTTTCCATTTTTTTGTGACTTGGTAATGTTACTAATAATTCCCTTCTCGCCTCTGTTCCTCAACTTTCATTTAAAATTTCCCCTGTAATTTTCTGTTAAACTAGTAGCCATCATCCTTTTCCCAAAAATCTTAAATGTCTACTTATATATTATTTGTGACAACAAACCATTTTCTTCAATAACGTCAAAGTATTTTACCCACCTCAAAAAAAGCCTTTTTTATTTTTTATAAGACAGGGTCTTATACGGTTGCTCAAGCTAGCGTGCAGTGACACAATTATAAATCACTGCAGCCTCAAACTCCTGGGTTCAAATGGTCCTCTCCTCTCAGCCTTCCAAGTAGGTAGGACATGCCACCACACCTGGCTAATTAAAAAATTTTTTTTTGTAGCAACAGGGGTCTTGCTACATTGTCCAGGCTGGTCTTGAACTCCTGGTCTCAAGTAATCCTCCCACCTCAGCCTCCCAAAGCACTAGAATTACAGGCATGAACCATGGTGCCAGTCAAGAGGCATTTTTAGAAGAGTTTGACTTCCTTCACTCCTGAATGCCCCATATGAATGGAACTTCCAGAAAACTATTACCTCACCCCTTTCTTCACTAACATTCTACTTTCTAAGTTTTGTTGTGATAATTTATTACTTTTCAAACTATTACAGGCCCTCCCTTGTAGCATAACAGTTTTATTGCAAGAATTCTTATTTAGAACATATTTTGCACTTTCCTAGTTATCATCTGTTTACTCTTAAACATGCATGTTGCAAGGTTAAATATTCACTGATGTTTCCTTTCATTTTTATCCTTTCTTTTTTTGAGGTTTTTCTTCTTAACAATTTATGATTTGGTTGTAGTTACATTTCCAGTACACTTCTCAATGGGAGCTCTCTGAATTCTTGATTTTGGCAAATATCTTACCTTTTTTTTTATTGGAGTCTCATTCTGTCACCCAGGCTGGGGTGCAGTGGCACACTCACGGCCACCACAGCGTCAACATGCTGGACTCAGGTGATCCTTCCACCTCGGCCCTCCAAGTAACCTGGCTGGTAAATAGTATCTTGGATGCTTTATTGAGTAGCTGTCTTTTTCTCTCTAGGTCAGTCAGTTGATAACATTTAATTGTAATGCTTCATCATTTTCTAAGTATGTAGATGAGAAGGCAAGCCTTTCTGATCTGTTGTTGTTTCATTTTCTATTTCACATATTCTTTCTTTTGGGAATCTTTTAAGAGTGATTTTTTTTTCTCTTAGAGTTCAAGAATGTTACCTGGATATGCTACTTGTTTGTCCTGCATAGAATTCAGTGAACATTTTAAATGCATTGTCATCCACCAACTTGGGAACATTATTTTTTTTTAATGTACATAGTTATTGCCTTTCTTCAATCTGTAACTTTTTTCTCCCTGGAACTTTTGTCATTCTCATGTATCTCATATATCTCTTAGATCTGTCTGCCTATTCTTGTGGGTTTTTTTTTTCTCTCGTAATTTCGCCTTTTTCTTTTTTTCCTATAATTTCTTCCACTACATCTTTCGGGTTACTTATTTGGGTATCATATTTTTTAGTTTGCGTCTTACAGATTTTAGTTCCTGTTAGGGACTGAATTGTGACACTTCCCCCTGCTCCTCCTACAACATTCATGTGTTGAAACCCTAAGCAACACAATAATATTTGAAGATGGAACTTTGAAGGATATAATTAAGGTTAAATGAGTTCACAGGGTGGGACCCTAATCCAAACGCACTGGTGTCCTTATAAACAGAGAGAACAGAGAGCTGTCTATCTCCTCTGAACACAGAGGAAAAGCCATGTGAGGACACAACAAGAAAGTGGTCATCTACAAGCCAGGAAGAGCAACCCTCATCAGAAACCAAATTTGTCTACACCTAACCATGAACTTTCAGTCTCCAGAACTGTGAGAAAATAAATGTCTGTTGGTTGAGACACCCAGTCCGTTACACTTCATTGTAACACCCTGAGCAAAAAAATACAGTTCTCAAATATCTTTTTGGGGGGATGTATGAAGATAAATTCTCCACTGTATTACTGTTGTTGCTAGTAGTATTATCAGTATTTTGGTTTGGACTGATGTCAGTCTTATTTTGCAGCTCCATTCTGCGAGAAACCCTCTTTCCCGGATGTTTTGCCTATGCTCTCTCTCTCTGGTTGCTGTGCCATTCTTGGAGTGGCTCATTGTTTTCTTTGCCCACTCACCGGGATTCACGTCCTGCTGCTGGGGTAGCAGAACTCAACTTCTCTGCTCCTAGGTCTCCTTAGCTTTAAAGGCTAGCCCTTGGCCAATGTCAGAGGCTGGGAGGATGCAGTGCCAGGTGATTAGTCACTGGGGGGATAATGATAGGAAATTCAACTCAGAGAAATATAAACTGATGTACTTATTTCTGAAAAGTCAAAAGCAAGTAGCCAAAAGTTTCCCACCTATCGTTGTTCTAGATGTGCTACTGCTACTGAAATTAGCTTTTATCTGCACATTAAGGGTTCCTAAAGAAAGAACTGACTCCAGGGACTGTTCCAGTCCAGCCTCTCCTGCTAACAACTGAGGATGGGTTGTCCCTTAACCTCAGCATGCCCCAGTTTCTTATCTTTAACAAGGGATAAGAATACCTGCCCTACTTGCTTCAAAGAGTTATTGTGAGATGAAAGTGAAATAACAGAATGAATGTTAAAGTGGTGTAAGATATATGGTTTGACATTATCATAGAAGGTACTGTATTTTAAATATGAAAATACCAATACTTCTTCATAGGTGAAGTTTCTATATTTTACATATCTATATTCTTGTATGAAAGTCTTCTTGCCCCTTTGTGTTAGCCTAAAAAAGGAGAAAAAAAGAGAAGCTAATGTGTGGTACATTTTTAAGTTGGGCATGGTAGCTCACGCCTATAATCCCAGCACATTGGGAAGTGGAGGTGAGAGGATTGACCGAGCCCACGGGTTCGAGACCAGCTGGGGCAACATGGCAAGACCTCAACTCTACAATAAGTCAAAAAATTAGCCAGGCATTGTGGTACATGCCTGCAGCTCCAGCTACTTGGAAGGCTGAGGCAGAAGGATCGCCTGAGTCCAGCAGGTTGAGGCTGACGTGGCCCTGAGTGTGCCACTGCACTGCAGCCTGGACGACAGAGTGAGACTCAGGTTCAAAAAAAAGAAAAAAAATTCTTAGTAGATGGTGAATGCACTTTTATACAGATGATCTCCAAAAAGTGAGGATTGTCCCCATTCTACTGGTGAAGAAACTTGTGCCACAGAACTTTGAACTCAACTCTCTTAATTTTCACAAGGAGTCAGTACTTGTTTTGACATTCCTCAGTCTCACAGCAGTTTCTCCTGTCCTTTGATTCCTTACATCACTCTCTGCTTGTTGTTGTTATTATGTCTCGTCTTTTCATTCACACTCTATCTTCATCATGTGTCTGCTATGGTTTGAATGTCTGTCCCCTCCAATACGCACTCATGTTGAAATTGAATCTCCAATGTGGCAGTCTTGGGAGGTGGGGCCTTTAAGAGACGATTGGGTCAGTGTCAACAAATGACTAATTCATTCGTGGACTAATGGGTTGATAAATTAGTGGGTTCTCATGGGAGTGGCGCTGGTGACCTTCTAAGAAGGGAAAGAGAGGCCTAAGCAAGCAGGTCAGCACTCCCAGCCCTCTTGCCATGCAATCCCTTGCGTTGTCTCAGGACTCTTCAGTGAGGCCACACTAGCAAAAAGGTCCTTACCAGATGCCGGCCCTAAGCCTTGAACTTCTCAGCCTCTAAGACTGGAAGGAAATTACATTTATTTTCTTTATAAATGACACAGTTTCTGTTTCCATATGAATTCCTAGTAATTTGATGGGTATTACGTTCTATCTGTAGATTGCCTTAGGTAAAACGGACATCTTAACAATGTTGGTTCTTCCAATCCATGAGCATGGGATATTTTTCCACTTGTTTGTGTCATCTTTGATTTCTTTGAGCAGTCTTTTGTAGTTTTTGTTGAAAAAGACTTTCACGTCTCTGGTTAGAAGACGCCAAGGTATTTCTTTTCTTTTTGTGTGTGGCTATTGTGAATGGAATTGTGCTTTTTATTTGGGTTTCTATTTGTTTATTATTGGTGTATAGAAATGCAATTGTCTTTTGCACATTTATTTTATGCCCTGAGAATTTGCCAAAGTCCTTTATCAGTGCAAGGAGGTTTTTGACAGATTCTTTTGGGTTTTCAAGGTATAGAATCATGTAGTCTGCAAGGAGGGATAACTTGATTTCCTCTTTTCCTATTTGGATACCCCTGATTATCTTCTCTTCTCTGATTGCTCTAGCCAGGACTTCCAAAATTATGTTGAGCAGGAGAGGTGACAGTGGTCATCCTTGTCTTGTTTCAGTTTTCAGGGGAAATGGTTCCAATTTCTGTTGTTTAGCAGTATGCTGACTGTGGGGTTCTTGTAGATGGCTCTTACTATTTTGAGGTATGTTCCATCTATGCTTAGATGTTTGAGGGCTTTTATCAAGAAGGGGTGTTGGATTTTATCAAAAACTTTTTTTGCATCTAATGATATAATCACGTGGTTTTTGTTTTTACATCTGTTAATGTATTTAATTACATTTAGAGTCCTACGAATGTTGAACAGACAGTTCTGAAAAGAAGATGTAGGAGCAGCCAACACATACATGAAAAAATGTTCAGCCTCACTAGTCATCAAAGAAATGCAAATTAAAACTACACTGAGATACCACTTAACTCCAGTCAGAATGGCCATCATCAATAACTCAAAAAATAACACATGCTGGAGAGGATGTGACGAAAAGGGAACACTTCTATACTTTGGTAGGAGTGTAAACTAGTACAACCTCTGTGAAAAACAGTGTGGCAATTCCCAAAAGTTCTAAGAATTGACCTTCCATATGACGCCACAATCCCCTTACTGGGAATATACCCAGAAGAACTCAGGTCACCCTATGAAAAAGATACCTGCACACGTATGTTTATTGCATATTGTTCACAATAGCAAGAGCATGGAACCAACTGTGCTGCCCATCAAAAGAGGACTGGATTAAAAAATGTGGCACATATACACAATGGAATATTACACAGCCACAAAGAAGAACAAAATCATGAACTTCGCAGCAACCTGGATGGAATTAGTGTCAATAATACTGAGTGATCTTTCACAGAAACAAAGAATTGAGTATCACATGTTCTCACTCATAAGTGGACCTTGAACAACTATTGTAATACTGTAAGAGAAGGATTGACAGTGGCGGGAAACTGCAGGGGGAGCGTAGGGGGTTGGGGTGGTGGGATTAGCAGCAGTGGGAATCTGCCTGGGGAGGGGGGGCACACTTAATCAACAAGGATACTTGCATAATGAGTATTTGTATACCTAACTCTGAATTGTACCCGACAATTTTAGAATAAAAAATTTAAAAGTTAGAAAAAATTACACAGTTTCAGGTATTCTGTTGCAGACAATATCAAATGAACTAAGATAATAACGTCCCTGTTTGCTTGACTCTTTCTCTTGTCCCTCACAGGCAAATACGTGAATAAATTGTCCTTGCTGTCTCCATTTCTCTTTTTCATTCTTTCTCCATAACGCACTGGAATTTGTTTTGTGCTCTTACTACTTCATTAAAACTTCTCTCTTCAAAGTCATCAGTGGCTGCTGTGTCCCTAAATCTAATAAGCACTTTTTAGTAATTATCTTATTTGACTTCTCAGCAGTATTTTACGGTGTTAGCGATGTGCTTCTTGTGCATTTCTGTGAATTTCACTCTCCAGGTTTGTTTTCTACCTATCCACTAGGATTTCTTGGTCTTAGCCAAAGGTTTCCTTTTCTCTCTAATTTTTAAGATATAGATGTTTCTCTGGGGTCTGGTTATTTGCGCTCAATTCATTCTCTCAGAGAGATCCCTACATTCCTATCAATATGTTAATGACTCTGCAATCATTTTATTCAGTCCAGATTTCTTCCCAAACCTCCAGACGTGCATATCCAGACTACTGGACATCTCTACTTAAAGATCTCATGGGTGGTTCAATTCCATAAGGTCTATAATTGAACTGAGTCCTGTGTTCCCTTAGCTCAATAATGAAACCACCACCTACCCAAGTGCTTGGATCAAAAGCATAAGAGTTTTCCTTGACTCTTCCTTCTTGTTCATCACCCACTATCAATTGATCCCTGAAATCCTGATAAATAGCTCTCAGATCTATTCACTTCTCTTCATCACTGTAACCAACATCTAGTCTAGACAACTCTCTTTGTTTGTGTTGCTATACAAGAATACCCAAGGCTGAGTAATTTATAAAGAAAAGAGATTTATTTGGCTCACAGTTCCTCAGGCTATACAAAAAGCATGGCACCAGCATCTGCTTCTGGTGAAGGTCTCAGGAAGCTTCTACTCATGGCGGACGGTGAAGGGAGCTGGTGTAAAGAGATCACATGGTGAGAAAATCAGCAAGAGAAGGAAAAAAGGAGGTGACAGACTCTTTTCAACAACCAGTTCTCACAGGAACCGAGAGTGAGACCTCACTCCTGGGAGAATGACATCAGCTCATTCATGAGGGATTCACCCCTATAATCCAACCACTTCCCCCTAAGCCCCACCTTCAACACTGGGAATCCAATTTCAACATGAGACTTGGCGGGGTCAAACAAATCCTATCTAAACCTCAGTAGCAATCAAGGCTTACTTACTACTCTTGTTTCCCTTTAATTTATTCTTCATTCAGCATCCGGAATGAGCTTCCTAAAATACATATCTGAGGGAGAACCACCACACAGGTGGAGGCCTGGCTGGTTCTTTCAGGTCCAGATGAAGAGAGTTCACACAGGACCTCCTTCCATTTGGAAAAGAGGGCACGTAAGTCTGGAACCAAAGAGGGAAGGATCAGGATACCATGACTCCTGCAAAGATTGTTGCCAGAGGATTTCGAAGGATTCCTAAAGGAAAGAACAGAGAACGCTGTGAAAATGTTTCTAAAAGGATCTGACGCACAGTCTAAAAGGATCTGAACTCACTCATGGGAAAATGGGGCTAAGATATTCTGGAGGGATCCACCCCACAATCCAAACACCCTCCCCCATCCCTACCTCCAACACTGGGGATCCCATCTCAACATGAGACTTGGCGGGGCCAAGCAAGCAATATCTAAAGGAACTACAGAGAAACTGAACAGGTGGTTTGAATCCTCCTTATCTCTGAGACTGACCTAAGCGGACCTGGGCGGAGAGAGTTTTCGTCTTGGGAACACAGCAGCAGAACCTGAGCCATACTGATAGAAGATGAACTTACATAAAACAAGTTTTTTCATCCTTTCTATCTCTCTTTCTTCAACATTTGCATTTATTGTTGCATTTATTTTGTAGTTCATGCCATGGTGACAGGTTTCAATGCATTCCAAGTTAAGGGCATCGTTTCTAATGAGAAGCAATGCAATAAATACCCTTGCACATTGACCCCTGACCTCCTTCCATCTCTCCTCTCCTGATGCAGGTCATCCCTCAACCCCTCTTGTCCACTCTCTTTCTGAGCACCATACAGCACTCAGCTCGAGCACAACTCTTTTGGGGACTTCACGACTCAATGATTTTTCTTCTGAAATCACCTTTTCATAGTGGAAGGCCTTCTCAGGCTCCAACATTTCCGATAGGAGCATTTCAATCTATCCCCTCTTTGACTCCACAATGCTTGCTTTAATCTGCAGGTTGTATCCTGGTTTAAATCCTTCAGTAGCTCTCCTTTGCTATAGAAAGAAGACATGCCGGGCTTGGGGGTTCAGCCTGTAATCCTGCACTTTGGGAGGCTGAGGCGAGTGGATTGCCTGAGCCCGCGGGTTCGAGACCCGCCTGGGCAACTTGGCGAGACCTCACCTCTACAATAACTCAAAAAAATCAGCTGGGCATGGTAGCGCGTGCCTGTAATTCCGGCTACTCGAAAGACTGAGGCAGAAGTATCGAAGGAGCCCAGCAGGTCGAGGCTGCGGTTGCCGGGAGCGGCCATTGCACTCCAGTCTGGGCGACAGAGTGAGATTTCAACTAAAAAAAAAAAAAAAAAAAAAAAAAGAAAGAAGACATAGACTGGTCGACAAACTCTTTCACCCCTTCTCCTGGTCGCTGCATCTATCCCCAGGTTGAACTCCCGGAGTCTCTGGGTCCACTGTTATCGCTCCAATCACCTGCGCCTTTGGAAATACCATTTCTCTGCCTCGAATTCCCGTCCACATTCATCTGCAAAGCAGGCTTCTGTGCGACTGAAGACTCAGGTCAAAGATTGCCCCGAGGGGCTTTCCCAAACTTCCAGGTCAGATCTGACCACGCTTTTCTTGGTGTGTGTGCTTGTGTCTTGTTCTTTACCTCTAAGCTTGCACTCATCGCACATTGTGAAAACACATTTTTGCTAACATGTCTCTCTCTCCTGCCAAATCAAATGACCTTTGAGTTTTGGATGGGACCTAGTACACAGCTGATGCTCGGTGAATGCTTGTTTTGAAAGGAATATGTATGTATATATATGCACTTGCTATACTTTTCAATGTTTGAGCATTTCTTTATTTTTAGACAGATGGGATAAATGAAGGAATAATATGTGACTTACTTCTATGTGCCCCTAAATGACTCACATGAAGCATACCTCCTAAATCATTGACTTGACTCCCCAAATTTGTCACACTAAGATTTAGCCTGGTGTGTATGATCATGCTCAAGTCTGCCTTCGCATTCATTGGGTGGGGTGGGGGGGTACCTAATCAGAACAGGGAGCTGAGTGGAGAGCAGAGGTGAGAGAACCTCTGCATTTGTGTGCGTTGTTCCGCTGATGTCCGCAATCTGCCTATCTGTCGTCCCAAGTCTACTAAGAAGGAGGCCTGTTATCAAGAGTGGACATTTGGCCACGTTTAAAAAGAAAGCCTATCTTGCCATCCGGGGTGGCAATAGTGTCCACCAGATCACGCCATTCCCGTGAAGCTTACCCGTGCTGAAGCCCAGATTCAGTTTCACACCGTCTGTACCTTCTTCCTACTTCTCTTTGGGTGATTCCCACGGGGGTCCCTGCTGCTGGCTTTCCTGCTGCCAGTGATGCTCGTCCACATGGCTTCAAGGAGTTCCCGCTGGTCCATTGAGCCTAATTGGTGCCTTGTTGGCAACAGTTACCGAGCAGCCTGGGGGAGGTTTAGCCTCTTGCTCAGTTGGCCTGAGGCGGGGTCATCCAACTTCTTGCAAGTGCACATAAAGGAATACAGTGCAGCCAATGTAAATAAAACAATGTCTGAATTACTTGTGACTTGATCTTAAGATGATTTCAGATTTGGCCTTTTTTCAGAAAATCATAGCAATACCTATGAGTTAAGAGAAACAATAAAAGAACAAGGGGGATTTTAAGGTTTACTATCTCTTGTCTGGAGAATGGGACCCACTAATTAGAACTCTGTACAACTGGAAAAAATATACTTCTGTCAAAAGTAATGAATAGTTTGTCTTTAATACATCTATTAGTAAAATTAGATATTGTATATACGTATTTCTTTAAGTTGGAGTCTCACTCTGTCACCCAAGATGAATGGAAAGCAGTGGCACACTCATGGCCACCCCAGTGTTGACCTGCTGGGCTCCGGTGACCCTTCTGCCTCAGCCTTCCAAGTAGCCAGAACTACAGGCGTGTGCTACCATGCCCAGCTAATTTTTGATTTATTGTAGAGACGAGGTCTCGTCAGGTTTCCCGGGCTGGTCTCAAATCCCCACGATCAGGCAATCCACTCACCTCGACCTCACAAAATGCTGGTATGACAAGCTGAGCCACCGAGCCCGGTCTATATTTTTTGAGACACGCTAACACAGAAAAAAATTTTAAAACAATTTTAAAGTTTCTTTACTTTAGATTAGCTTCTTTTCTTTCAATGCTCCATCATAACATTATTATTATTATTATTATTATTACTGAGTTGGAGTCTCACTCTGTCTCCCAGGTTGGTACGCCCACGGTCACCCCAGAGTCGACCTGCTGGGCTCCGGCAATCCTTCCACCTCATCATCTTGAGTAGCTGGGACTATAGGCATGTGTCATCACATCTGGCTTTTTTCTTTTTTCTTTTTCTTTTTTGTAGAGATGAAGTGTTTACTATGTTACCCAGGCTGGTCTCGAATTCCTGGACTCAAGTGATCTTCCTGCCTTGGGCTCCCAAAGTGCTGAGATTATAGGCGTGAGCCACCATGCCTGACCCATGGTGACATTATTTCATTTTAGTCACAAAGAAATAGCTAGCCTTGGTACAGAGAATCAAGTTTCAGTAATAACCTTTACTTTTACATAAAACACGATATCACAGGCTTTCATCACATGTTTTCTTACACATGGGTATTTTGGGTGGGTATTTCTGTTGCATTTCTAAAATCTCTTCAAAGTCAAACTTTCCACTTAAGGAGAAATGGACTATAGCTTAAATGTAATTAAAGCATTTTTTAATATATAAAACCAAATTATCTGGCTTATATATTTCATTAAAATTTAAATAAGTACAAATCAAGACTCTTCATGCTTTAGGCTATTTGAGTTTAGATAATGTAAAAAAAAAGTCTACAATCTGAGAATATAAATACTTCCAAAAGTGATGTAATACAGCCTAGCGTACCTCTTGGCATGCTGCTTTTTTGTCTGTACGTGATCAGGCAGCGTGTAGCACAGTGGCTGTCCAGAGTGATCATTTGTTACACGCTGCTAGGGATACAGATATGTGCAGGGAAGGAAGGATAATAAGGCGATGCAGTGATGTCACAGGGGTCTGGATTTAGACTGAGGGGGAGTCAATGAAGGCTTTTTGAAGAAAATCTTTATAATATGTTACTGTATTGATGTATCGGTGTGCTGATATATTATGGATATTAACTTGTCTGTTAGGTGCTCAAACTACATGAAGTTTGTGTTGCATTTTTGACTTTGTTGAGAGAGTGTTTTTGCCACAGGGGGGAAATAATCTTAAGATCTAACAAGTCAAATCTGTCAGGCTTTTCCTGTAGATTTTGGGTGTTTTGACCAAGAAGACACTAGTTGTAAGGACCTATTCAATAACAAATTCTCAAGCAAAGACTGATCCCACACTGGGTACTGAGGGTTGATCTTAACTTTTTCTGGTGTGTTTAGCAACAGAAGTCCGTATTGAAGGAACAGAAGAAGGCAAGTATCAACTGTGAGCAAGGTGCCATATTTACTCAACTGTAGCCGAATGTGAATTAGCAGAAGGTAGTGTATAGTTGTGTTTATGGATTTTAGTTTCTAGAGAATTGGGTGAGCTATGGGAAACTCCGGTAGACATCTTCCCCAAAAGAAAGATCCCTGGGATTGGCACTGGACATCTTGCTGACACTGTCTAGTTCTAAAATGTGGAATAATGCCGCTTAATTTACATTTAGAAGCTCAAATACCACTGACTGCTTGGCTGCTGGTTAACATCCTAACTATCAGTTAACACCTTAGGAGGGGTTTGTTTTGGTCATTTGGGAGTCAGACCCAGTAGAAAAGATGGCCTCCCATCCGCTTATACATCTTACATCTTTTACTCAATTTATCTTCGTATATTATGCCCTGGAGGGCAGTTATAGTATATTTTCATATTATAAACATGGAAAACCCAAAAGAGAACAGAGAAAATGATTTGTCTCATGTCACAGAGCTAATTAAAGGGAGAGCTGCATCTGGGCCCTTTGTTCCTGACTCCCGGAAGCCTGGGGTTTCCAATTCTGAGACAGCCTCACAGGGTGGAAGAAATTCAGTCCTGTAACTGGGAAGTACTCTCTGCAAAAATTCTGAGCTGTGAAAATATCAAAATCAGCTTCAAGAGGGGGAATGACTCAGCAGTATGCAAGCTAGTAAAAGACTGAAAACACCATTAATTGCTTTAAAAATGTAAAACCTCACCACAAGACTGGTACTTTCAAATATGGTCTTATTAGTCCCAGGCCCTTTGGCTATTTATACTTATAAAAATGAATTCCTTTTTTTTAGCCTATTCACAGAAATCTTTTTTCAAATGCCTGAATTTCTACAGGAGACAAAAGGTCACATTCTTATTCATAACCAAATTCGAAGAGATTTAGAGCTAACCTGTGCTGGGAAAGACATCCCTAACTCTAATAATACATTTCCCTTCTGGAAAAAGAAACGAAAGCACATACAAAATCTGTACCAAATGTATTTTCTGTACAAAAATTATTCCCCCACCCCAAGGCCTTCCCCAGAGTGGATGTAACATTCTAGTTAAAACATCACTTGAACAGTTTAAAAATCTGAAGAAAAAAAAAAAAAAACACCAATAATATAAAACCAATATGTGCTCAATGTCGGCGTTGGGGAGAAAAATATCTCTTCCTTCTGCTCATCTTAGGTTCATTGGCTCTGGCTCCTGTAACATAAGATGAACTAATAAGACAAAAGCATGCCACTTTATTTAACAAAACTTTAAACGTGACATGGGAACTTTTGTTAAAATATTAAGACCTAGAGAAGTGATTAGACCTCAGTAGTTTTATGCGAGGTTTGATGAAGGGCAAACAGTCATGGAGAAATACAACAGGCCAAAAGGGGTGTAAGCTAAGTGTAATAAACTGCGGGAAATTTAGCAAGGCCTATTCCTTCAGATTCTGCTCTGTGTCCCTTTATCTTTAAAGATAAGAGCTTCCCCCCACCCCTCACAGGAAGGGCACCTCTCACTAGAGGGTCTTAGAATCTGCCTCAGGGGAAGGTCAGAAAATCCTTTCCAGGTTTTATGACCTGCTTCAAGAGAAGGGCAGAGAAATGTCCGTGGGACCTTCTTGCTTCGGTTGTTTTCTCAAATTCCTCTGGCTTAAAATCCAGTATGTTCCAGGGACCATATTGGGATAGTGTGTCCTGGACCCTGTCATAGAAAATCTGGAAAAGACCAAAAATAAGAAAGGCAGATTGTCCTTGTCTCACAATCTGAAAAGAATCACTGTTACAATGTAGTGATTTTACACATAGACACACACACACACACACACACACACACACACTGACTTACCCTCCACACATATGTTGATAAGTACGTGAAACCATATTGTAAACACTCCTTGAGATGGCAGAGGGAGTGTGAGTATGCTGTTCCTTCCTACTTTTCATGCCTGTGGTAGATATTTAGTGGTCACAGCCTTTTTTCCCCGCTGTGCCCAGGTGCTATTTCAGAGCAGCCTTCAATGTAGCCCTTCAAATAGCCATGACAAAAAAATTTCAAAAGCCAACCCTTATATATCCTCCTCTATATCATTATATATATATATATTTTTGAAGCAGGATTTATTGAGAGGACAGAAAAGCTCCCAGAGCCAGAGTTCTCCACTATTTTTTCGGTATACGTTTTCCTAATCATTAAGAACTATGTGAAGTGATGAAACTGAACAGTATTCCTACAAATATATAAAATTCTAGCCTTTCGTGTGGGTATATATTTATCTATACATTTTACTGTTGTAAATAAAGCTAAAAATTTAAGTACAACATCTTTGTACTTAAATTTTTTTTTTTTTACCGTAACTCTGATTATTTCCTAGGAAAGTTTTCTTAAGCTCACTGGATCAAGGATTGAAAACATTTTTATAACTTCTAAATTTATTTAACCAAGTTATTTTCCAGAAATATTAGACCATGAGCGGGCCTAAGAATCCTGGTCTTAATGGACCTTTACCAGTATAAAATATTAACATATTTCAAATCTTTGCTAACTTGCTAAGGGGGAAAAGATATATAATTTAAATTTGCAATTCTTTTTTAATAATAAGGTGACTTGTCTGTTTGCATTTTATCTCATATTTCTATTGGGATGCTAGAGTTTTATCCATTGATTTGTATGAATTGTCTATTATGAATATGAGTGCTTTGCGAATGATGTTATTTCTCAGTTTTAATTTAGCTTATGGTTCCTCCTAACATATGGGAGATTTTGATTTTTATGTAGTCAAATCTGTATAGATTTTACTTTGTGATTTTTTTATGTTTAGAAAGTTCTTCTCTACTCAGTGAGAATCAAAGTATTTGCCTATATTTCCTTCTGGCATTCTTCCACTTATAAGAAGAATAAAACATATCACAAGAAAATCTTGTTAGAGAAAGCTGTGTCTGTGCCTTGTACAATTTGTAATAGGTCAAGTTAAGGAGAAAGTAGCCTCCCATGAGCTGTGCTTTAATGGCCCTGAAAAAAAATCTTGCTTCAATTTGGCAGTCTATGGCCAGGAAGGGTGGCTCATGCCTGTGATCTCAGCGCTTTGGGAGAGGGAGGTGGGAGAATTGCTTGAGCCTAAGAGTTTGAGACCAGCCTGCATAACATAGTGAGACCTTGTCTGTACAAAAAATTAGCCGAGAATGGTGGCGGGTGTCTGTAGTTCCATCTCCTTGGAAGGCTGGGGTGGAAGGATTGCCTGAGTCCAAAGGATCCCCTGAGCTCAAGAGGTCTAGGCTGTGCAGAGCTGTGATCACAACCCTGCACACCAGCCTGGGCAACAGAGTAAGACCCCCCTACTCAAACAAAAACAAAATGGTCGTCTCCTCACCTGTCATTACAGATCTAAAGGTTTATTCTGTGGGGCCCTGAGGTTTTTTTTTTGCTTTTTAAAGTCCCAATTCATTAGTGAAAGCTATCGTTTCACAGTTATTAGCCAAAGCATTCATTACTGATTAAACTTTCAAAGGCATTGCTGCCCAATTAATAACCCATTAGCACAGATACTGGTAGAATTGGTGCCTGGAGCCTGTGCTTCGGGATAAAGGACAGAAGAGAGAGGCAGACCTGGGGGTTGGGAAACAAGAGAGATATTTGCTGCTTGGTTCACAGCTGCTTGGACTTGACACTCCCAGGACGGTTGCCAGAATCTACGATGAGCTGGTGCAGTTCTTATTCCAGCTTCAGAGTACATATAAACAGACTTTCAGAAACCCCTTTGATTCTGCCATCGAACTTTTAATATCACCTACTTCCTCACTGTTTGATCAGTGTCAAGCTAAGACTCTTAGCCTCTGCCCTACCCCAAACCCGAAAGCTCTAGTGTATTGAAGCAAAACTTGCTGGCTTGTGCTTTCTGTACCAGGATGGGTGCCTGTTTCATAATGATAATAGAATAATAGCTGCCATCAATTAGGCACTTATGGTTCATGTACTATTTAATTCTATCAATCACCCCATGAGGTAGCTAGTATGATCCTGGTTTTGTAGATAAGTTCTAATTCTCGGAGAGGTCAAAACAAAAAACAAAATAAACAGAAACCCTGTCCAAGGGGCACATACTATTTCATAAGATTTTTACGGAGTGACTTCTCAGTGCCAGGCACTGTTTTAAGGTCATTATCTCACTTAATGACCACAGCACTCTGCTCAAGCCCTTTAAGCAACAGAGAAATGGAGGCTTGGAAAGGTTAAATATCTCGCTTCAGGTCACACACAGCTAGAAGGTGGCAGAACCGGATTCAAATCAGGCACAACACTCCACTGGCCTCTTCCAGGGCCTATTAATGTGTGCTAGTCTGTCACTAGCAGAGGTGAGATTCAAATCCAGTTCTGACTGATTCCAAATCCTGTTATCCTAAACAGAGGAGGCTCCTAGATGTGGTGACTGAGCAGTGACATCTTGTAATCACTTGTGAGATTTGTTGCATCATATGAGTAATTAAAGCTAATCGTTAAAGCATGAAAGTTTAGAATCCTGGACTTTAAGTCATCAGAATGTGCTGGTGAGGATGTGGACAAAAAGGAACGCTTCTACATTGCTGGTGAGACTGCAAACTTGTACAACCTCTTTGGAAGACAGTGTGGCAGTATCTGAAATAACCTTCCATATGACCCAGCAATTCCCCTATTGGGAATATACCTGAAGAAACTCAAATCATTCTACAAAAAAGATGCCTGCACACGTATGTTTGTTGCAGCTCTATTCACAATAGCAAAAACATGGAACCAACTGTGTTGCCCATCGAAGCTGGACTGGATAAAAAAAAAAATGTGGTACATATACACAATGGAATATTATGCAGCCACAAAGAAGGACAAATATATGGATTTTGCAGCAATTTGGATGGATTTGGAGTCAATCATACTCAGTGATTTATCACAGAAACAAAGAACAGAGTTCCATATATTCTCACTCATAAACGGACCTTGAACAATTATAATGCCATAAGAAAGCAATTGGCAGTAGTGAGAAACTGTTAGGGGAAGGAGGGGTGGGATTGGCAGTTGAGGGAAACTGCTAGGGGAGGGAGGAGTATACCTCATCAACAAGGGTACCTGCATGGTCAATGTTTGTATACCTAACCCTGCATCTTTATAATAAAAGTTAAAAAAAAAAGTCATCAGAATGAATTAGAAGTTTCTTATAATGCATTGTACTTCATTCTAAATATACCTTCTGAAATGGAAAAAGTCGAATAATTTCTGGATTTTGTGTACCGGACATCCAGACAGCACTCAGCATGCATGGCCTATCTATGCTCCACGGAGTTGGGGGTTTATCAATGGCTGGTGGCTTGAATCACCTAGAGCAGTGGTCCTTAAAGTGTGGTCTCCAGATCACCAGGAAATGACTGCATCAGAAACTCTAAAGGTGGACCTGGGTAATCTGCGTTTTAACAAGCCCTCCAGTTAACTCTGATGCACTCTAAAATTTGGCAGCCACTGATCTAGAGACTTCTCTCACATCTCTGCATTCTAGCTGGAATGACCCAAAAGGAGGGTTCAGCCGGGACTATTAACCAGAACACCTCTGCATTGCCTCTCCGTGTATCTTCTCACAACTGGCATTTAGAAGTCCTAAAGGGAGTTTCCTGAAAGGAAGCATCCAGAGAGCAGGAATTCAGAGAACCAGGTGGAAACTGCATGACCTTTTCTGACCTAGCCTTAGAAGTCACCCAGTGTCACTTTGACTCTATTCTACTGTTAAAGCAGTCACACGTCTGACTAAATTCATGGAGTGGAGACAAGGTCCTCACATCAGGACAGGAGGAATGTCAAGGAATTTGGAACTATAATATATATAAATATTATATAAATATATAATATATATAAATATATATAGGAACTATATAAATATATAAATTTGGAACTATAATATATATAAATATTATATAAATATATAATATATATAAATATAAAAATATATTATATATACAAATATATATAAATATATATACAAATATATAAAATATATATTACATAATAATACATTGAAATATATATATTTATATATGTACTGTGCCCAGCCTGGAGCCATATTTTAAGACCCCTGGAATTTACCCTATAGCTAGACTTCCATATTATATATAATATGTATAAGAAATGTATAATATATATTGTATATTATATATAATATGGAATATATATTAGATATATTTAGATACTATGTCTTGCTTGTGTCTTGCTCTGTGGCCTGGGCTGCAGTGCAGTGGCACGATCATAGCTCACTGAAGCCTCTAACTTCTGGGATCAAACAATCCTCTGGTCTCAGCCTCCTGAGTAGATAGGACTACCGGCAGGTGTCAACACACCCTGTTAATTTTTAAACACATTTTTTGTAGAGACAAGGTCTTTATAAACTTCCCAGGTTGGTCTTGAATTCTGGCCACAAGTTACTCTCTTACTTCAGCCTCCGAAAGTGCTGGGATTACAGGCATGAGCCCCTGCACCTAGTCTAGAGCCATATTTTAAAACCTCCAGAATCTACCCTCTGGGCAGACTTCCATTTGCAGACTCTACTTCTTGGCTCCCCAAAAGTCTTATTGCATTTGGCATCAATCTTAGACCCAAGGCCCATAGGAATGTGGTGTGGATAGTTCATGTCAGATATTTTGTGGTAGAAAGTAGGTGGAGAATCATTTCTCTTTACCATTCAATTATAACTGCCTTAAGAGGATAGTGTAAGATTTTTCTAGTGCATGCTGATAAATGTGATTTACACATAGCAGCACATAGAGTGTGATCTCAGTGAGTTATTATTGTAGAGAGTTTTAAAATTTAATATTTGAATATCTCCCCAAATTTGGTCACATTTATACATTTGGTTTTATGTAATACTTATTCTCTCCTCTTCTGTATTTAACACCCTGTAACAAAGCACAAGACTCCTATGAATCACAGAAGACATGGCATAGAGAAACTCGTATCCTGGTTGTCTCCGGACATTATATTTCTTATAAACAATTTCCACTCAGGGCCAAAGGAGGTGGTGGTTACTGGTAGAACAGAGGTTAGTGACCTCTTGGCAGGATCATTTAAGCTTAGATGAAAATAACCACTCAAGTGCTTTATAGTTTCACTCTCTAAGTTCTAAGTAACAATTTAAATTTGTCTTCGCTGGGGATGATACGGAGATTTTTCCAGTGTTCAGATTTTATGCCAGTTCTCAGTTTAACTTTACAGCACAATCTAAATGAGAAAGTTCAAGAATGAGCACCGAGGGAGCATTCCATGTATAGGAGTTAACCTGGAGCCTTGTTTTGATCCTGATATAAAACTCTAATATTATGATTTTTACTATTTGACCAACTGTTATATTAGCCTGCTTTGATTTCTAGTGAGTGGGACTTTGAGTTCAAGCCAAGTATTGGCAGATCATTCCTTTGGCTTATTTTCTCTTCTCTGAAAAAAATGTGTCTCTATTTTCCCCTTAAGTTAATTGGATATAGCTCTTTAATTCTCAGCATATATACTGTCCTAGAAATAGTTAAGTCTTCTAAAAATCATATAATTGACATTAAAATTATATAGAATTAAGAGTTAGCATACATGTCACATCTCAGGTTTTAACATGTTTCCATGCATGAGGAGTGAAAAATAACATGGGGTGGTGCTAGAAAGTAAAATATTTTCAATAAACGTGCATGCTCAGGTATCTTCTCCATAGAATGATTTGAGTTCCTCCAGGTATATTCCCAGTAGGGAGATCGCTGGTTAAGGGATAATAGTATAAGAGAGGGATTGGCAGAAGCCAGAACCTGCTGGGGCGGGGGGCGGTATGTGACATCAATACGGGTACTTGATCCCAAACCAGGTGAAATGGAGACGCAAGGGGGGGCCCCAAACTTTACCTGTACAATGACCACTTGTATACCTAATCCTGAAGTGTATCCCATATCTTTAAGATGAAAGAAAAAGTAAAATATTTTCAGTAGTCTCTTGAAGGAAGAGGAAATTACACTATCTAGGGATTTGATTTTAATTCTAGGTTCTCAACATCACCACCATCATGGCACAGAACTTTTCAGAGAGGCAGAAGTACAGAGTTGTTCTCCAGAATGTGCCATCCGTTTACTTGGTCAACTCCCTCATACACATATAATAGTTTTAGAATCATTAACTCGTGTCCCATGGGAAACCACTCTATTATCTAGAGTATTACCAGTGATTCCTACAGTAACCGCATATACACCGTGATTGTTGTTTAAAGCATAACCCAGCTATTCAGTGCATTTGCAAAGAAAGTCTTGAAGACTGAAAAATGGCACCCATGGGTAATGTTTATGCATGTATATACACACAGTGTGAGCAAGCTAATAGTGAAAGACAGGGAGATTCCACCAGGACAGCAAACAGCCTCCTGAAATACTTCTTAATTTGTTGTTATCGTGTCTGAACTCAGATTTTTCCTGGTCTTCAATAGTTTCCACTAACTTCCCAATTTTATTTATTTTATTCTTGACTTTCACTTCGAAGGAGTGACACTGTTTCTTTAAATCAATCCATTCAGTTTTGTTTTTTTTTTTGAGTTGGAGTCTCATTCTGTTGCCCAGACTGGAGTGCGGTGGCACGCTCACGGCCACCGCAGACTCGTCCTGCTGGGCTCAAGCAATCCTTCCACCTCAGCCTTCCAAGTAATTGGAACCACAGGCGTGCATCACCATGTCCAGCTTTTTTTTTTTTTTTAGAGAGACATGGTCTCTCCATGTTGCCCAGGCTGGTCTTGAATCCGTAGGCTAAGGCAATCCTCTTGCCTCTGCTGCCTAAAGTGCTGGGATTATAGGCAGGAGCCACTGTGCCCAGCTTCCATTCAGTTTTTTATTCATTCGATTATTTATTCATGCATGTGTTTATTCCATCAATAGTACCAAGGGGCCACAGGCAAAAAAGTGAGGAAGGCGTGGTTTCTGTTTTCCAGCAGCTCAAAGGCAGAGGTAAACAAACAGATAAATACCAAGGGGCGGTGGGTGCTCTGATAGTGGCAGATACTAAGGCCAGGAGTGTGATTGGATGTGTTTGTTAAACTGTGCTTAGGAGACAGGGATAAGTAAATGTTTCACAGCTAAGACATCTGAGTTGAGTAAGAGTTGGTTAAAAAAAAAAGTTCGGGTAGGATAGAGCTATTGGGAAAAAAGTATTTTGAGTTTTGATTCTGCCATCTAGGATATTAGTTATCCCTCTCTGCTAAGATATGTTTTATGCCATCTATGTGTTTATCACTTGTTGAGAATCATATCTAACAGGAGAAGCTAAAGGCAGATACACAACTAAAGACTTCCTCTGTTATTTAATCATCTACTAATCTACCAAATTAAATAACCTTCAATCCACATTTCTCCCTCAAATCCTCAAGGATATGATGAGTCGGCTCAAATGCTTTGCTGTGATTGACACATGTTCTATGGTAGTTGGTCTTTGGTTGCAAATAATAGGAAGTCCTGATTCAACTGGCTTAAGTAGTAAAGATATGTATTGTCTTGCAAAATAGTAAGCCGTAGGTAAGGCAGGTTTAATCGGAATTGGCTAATTTGGCAGCTCAATGACATCAAGGATCTGGCGTCTTTCCATTCCTATGCGCTGCCTTCATTAGTGTACAGACCCACCTCCAGACTTGTTTTCCTTTTGGTCACGAGCTAGCTGCAGCAGTTCCAGGCATCATACACACAAAACACTATCTAGTAGAAGGGAGGCAAAGGGTGTCTTTTATTTTTTTATTCTTATTTTAAAGATGTAGGGTACAATTCAGGATTAGGAATACAAGTGGTCATCGTATAGGTAAAGCTTGGGTCTCCCTTTGGTCCCCACTTTGCCTGGTTTGAGATCAGGTACCTTTATTGTTGTTGTGTCGGACCCCCCCACCCCCGGCAGTATCCCACTATTGCCAATTGCTTTCTTATAGTATTATGGTAAATGTTCAGTGTTCGCTTAAGAGTGAGACCATGTAGTGCTCAGTTCTGTTTCTGTGATAGATCACTGAGTATGATCAACTCTAAATCCGTCCAAGTTGCTGCGAAGTCTGTCTTTTTGTTTTTTTATATCAGTGAGAAAGGCTCCCCAGTAGATTTCTATTTTATATCTCATTGATTAGAATTGTACCTACATGTCCATTTCTAAGCTAGCCCTAGGAAGAGATTGCCATCAATGGCATAGAGTACTCTGGATCTACTACTCAGCTAGCAATTAGAGTATCTTTCCTAATCACTTGACCCCAGAGGTAGTAGGGTAGACAAGTAAAACAAAATAAGACAAAACAGTTTCCTCCAGAAAGGAAGAAGGTTGGGGAGGAATGGGTTTTGGGTCCCTAACTAACAGTGCTTGCTATGACAATGGCAGTGATTCCCAAACATGAACAAATGATGTACTTCCTATACAACATCATACATTTTATAGAACAATATCCGTTACATCATTACATCCCCAAAACAATACTTTTTCTAGTAAAAAAAAAATGACATTTATGCCTATCTCTACATGTCAAAAGCAATAAACAAAAAATTTGTAAGAGACCATATTTCTGAGTCTTTCCGCTTTTTTGACTTAACATTTTGTTGTCTGCCAGTGATTGGTGGTAGATGACTACGGCTATCAAAGATTTTTTTTTTTTTTTTTTTTTGAGTTGGAGTCTCACTCCGATGCCCAGACTGGAGTGCAGTGGCCGTTCCCGGCCACCGCAGCCTCGACCTGCTGGGCTCCAGCGATCCTTCCGCCTCAGCCTTCCAAGTAGCTCGAACTACAGGCGCGCGCTACCACGCCCGGCTAATTTTTTGATTTATTGTAGAGATGAGGTCTTGCTTGCCCAGGCGGGTCTCGAACCCGCGGGCTCAGGTAATTCACTCACCTCAGCCTCCCAAAGGCGCGGGATTACAGGCTGAGCCACCGAGCCCGGCTCAGGCACCGCTTTCAAGTGCTTTATATCTCTTACACTCATCAACCCTGTGAAGTAGGTATTGTAAGTATCCTTATTGCACAAAAGAGGAAACCAAGACATAGAGAAAATAAGTAAATTGCCACACAGTCACATAATTAATAAATGACAGAGCCAGTTAACAAATTTTTCCTAATTTGACTTTAGAGCTTGCAAACTATTGTAAGTCTCTAAATCCAGTTGCCTCATTTTTAAATAGAGTTGATATTGATATTTACATTAGATAATGCATCACCCTTGTTTGAATGTTTTTACCCCTCCAAAGTTTATGTTAAAACTTAATCTCCAATGCAGCAATACTAAGAGCTGTGGCCTTTAAGAAGTGATTAGGTCACGAGGGCTCCTTTCTCATGAATAGGATCTTATAAAAGAAGCTGGCTGGGCTCAGTAGCTCAGCCTGTAATCCCAGCGCTTTGGGAGGCCCAGGTGAGTGGATTGCCTGAGCCCACGGGTTCGAGACCCACCTGGGCAACTTGGCGAGACCTCATCTCTACAATAAATCAAAAATTAGCCGGGTGTGGTAGCGCATGCCTGTAATTCCGGCTACTTGGAAGGCTGAGGCGGAAGGATCACCGGAGCCCCAGCAGGTCAAGGCTGCGGTGGCAGGGAGCGACCACTGCACTCCAGTCTGGGCGACAGAGTGAGACTCCAAAAAAAAGAAGCTTCACAGCATTTAGCCCCGTTTGCCTTTCAGCCATTAGCCCATCTTGGATGAAGAGACTGGGCATTCGCCAGACACCAAACCTGCTGGAACCTTGATCTTGAGCTTCCCAGATGCCAGAGCTGTTAGGAATAAATTTCTGTTGTTTATAAAATACCCAGTATGTGATATCTGATATCTTTACAGTAGCACAAATGGACTAAGATACCCATGTAACACATCTAGCACACTGTCTCAATTAGAGCTGTTATTAAAACAAAAGTTGTGAATTAGAAGCTTTAAGTATCACATTTTCTTTTTTCTTTTTTAGAAGAATTGGTTTTTATTTTCACTCAGCAACTTGCTTGTTACGTGAAGTTAGCCTTTTTCCCCCCCCAAATCTATAAAGAACTAATACCTGCCTTTGCTTACCTCTTGGGATTATTACAATGATGAAATAACATACATGTATTTTTAAACACGTATTTATAAGGAGTTGTTAATAATTTAAGGAAATATTAATACAAAAGCAATAAACATATTAAACGCTAAGATAAATGTATTGCGTTGAATAGCTGACAAAAATCTGTTGTTACTAAATGATATATATAATTCAGAAAGAATTCCTATACTCTTTAAAATTAGTAGGTACCTCTTTTTTTCAGCACTTTTAGCTTTGCAAAAAATACAAAATTCTTCTTTTTTTATTTTTAGTCAGAATCTCACTCTGTCACCCAGGCTGGAGTGCAATGGCACGTTCACAGCCACCCCAGTGTCCACCTGCTGGACTCGGGCGATCCTTCCACCCCAGCCTTCCAAGTAGCCGGAACTACAGGCGCGGGCTACCACACCCGGCAAATTTTTGATTTATTGTAGAGACAAAGTCTTGCCAAGTGGCCCGGGCTGGTATAGAACCCGTGGGTTCAGGCAATCCACTCGCTTCGGCCTCCCGAAGTGCTGAGATTACAGGCTGAGCCACCGAAACCAGCCCAGAATTCTTATAAAGCCCCTTGCTCCTCACCTAAATTTCCTGTTAACATCTTGCATTATGTGGCAACATTTAAGTAACACGTTTTCAAGAAGAGAAATGTTGCCCCTGCAGGAGAAAAAAAAATTTGATTCTTGGGAAACAACATCGTTGTCCCATTCCTGATATTAGGGGGAAAGTACTCAGTCATTCATCATTGTATTATGTTAGCTATGAGTTTTTAAATCTTGAGCTCAATCTCTTTACATTTTATGGTCTATTCAGACTTTCTATCTCTCCTTAAGTCAGTTTTGGTTTGGGATGTGTGTGCGTGTGTGTGTTTTCTGAATATGTCCATTTATCCAGGCTATCTAATTTTTTTCATGCAGTTATTCTAATATTTCTTTATAACGCTTTTCTATTTCTGCAAGATCAGTAATGATGTCCAGAATTTCATTCTTTCTTTCTTTTTTTTCTTTTTTTTTTTTGAGTTGGAGTCTCACTCCGTCACCCAGACCGGAGTGCAGTGGCCGCTCCCGGCCACCGCAGCCTCGACCTGCTG